>JAKNSD010000045.1:3847605-3944324 GCA_023525715.1 Cichorium intybus | reverse complement strand
AAAAAGTCTTCACGAATATTTGGGTTGAAAAAAAGTCTTCACGAATATTTGGGTTCTCACTGGATCCTGACTATATATATATATATATATATATATATATATATATATATATTATATATATATATATATATAATATATATACATACATATACTATATATATATATATATATATATATATATATATATATATATATATATATATATATATATATATATATATATATACATATATATATATATATATATATATATATATATATATATATATATATATATATATGTATATATATATATATATATATATATATATATATGTATATATATATATATATATATATATATATATATATATATATTATATATATATATGTATATATATATATATATGTATATAGATATATATATATATATATATATATATATATATATATATCTATATATATATCTATATATATATATATATATATATATATATATATATATATATATATATATATATATATATATACTAGCTGCGTACCCGCGCAATGCAGCGGTAGCATATTGTTTCGTTTCGGCGACTACGAGTTAGGTTTTGAGTTCCAGATTTGCCGCACGGGGGGTGGGGGTGTTTAAGGAAGTATGAAAGTTCTTTCTTTGTATGAGAGCATCAGGTGTTGTGTGAAAGTTCAAACTGTTTGAAGGGAAAACATCAAGTCCACTGTTAAACAACATGAATAATAGAAACATTAGAATTCAAGATGGACATATGGGATAATTTAACTAAAATGAAGTTATTCTCAACCCCCTATTGAGACAATAACAACCTGAACGAAGAGATGACTATTGAATGCATTAGAAATATCGCAAAACTAACCCATGACATCGTATTACTCAATAAAAAGCTCATATATGTGCTTCTGTTGAAGGGAACCTGGCCAAATCGGTAAAATTCAAAAAAAAAAAAAAAAGATGAACATTAAGAGTTCTTGAAAGGATATACAAAAAATGAAAGATTTATGCAATTAACTACCTTTAATCCCATTATAATCCCAACTCGTTGACATCATATTACTCAATTTGAAGTTGCATCACATTTCCTTTAGTTTGGTTAGTTTGTTGCTATTGTTGATCTAGTTTTGTTAGTTGGTGGCTGTTGGAAGTATAGTTTTGCAACACATTTCCTAGGTGCGTACCTGCGCAATGCAGCGGGCGGTGATTAATTTCATTTACGTGAACACTTTCCTCGCAAGGATTTATTTACTTTCATCAAATGTCTAATAGTTATGTTTGATCAATAGTTTACT
Source organism: Cichorium intybus (assembly GCA_023525715.1). Classification (NCBI taxonomy): domain Eukaryota; kingdom Viridiplantae; phylum Streptophyta; class Magnoliopsida; order Asterales; family Asteraceae; genus Cichorium; species Cichorium intybus. Next base: position 3,943,037 of record JAKNSD010000045.1, on the reverse strand, counting down.
ATCACGTGATATTCTTTTAGACAGTGTTACATATAGTTGCCCATTCGAGAATACTGATTCGATAGAAAAACACAAACATTTGGAATTGTGTCCTTGAGCTTTGTTGATTGTCATACACGCACATTATAGTTTCTTTCTATGAACAATTTTATTTCCGGTTATTAGTTCCTTACAAGAAGCGACACGTCTTATTATTTTGGTAATAAGGGGTGTTTGCACTTGTGATGCGGCAACGGTAAATAGATGTACATATGATAAAAATTCAAGAATTTTCTTTACACATTGGCGAACTTGTACTATAATTGATGTTTAATGAAACAATTTGATAAAATCGTAAACATTAAGTTAAAAAAAGAAACCAATTATTTGTATTAAAGTTCATGAATTATAAATATAATGTCCTGTAACCAAAGACAACTAAAACTAAAAGTTTTTATTATCTATTATAAGTTTATTATTTCTTTTAGTATGTTTCTTACAAAATCTTTTAATTATTATTAATTTATAATTTTATTAAATAATATGACTTTAAATTTTATTTCATCGATTAAAATCGAAAATTCTCATATTTGACTACAATTAAGTTTCAAAAATTTCAAAGTTTTCAAATTTTGAAAATCCGAAAAACTAAGTTTCAAATTTCAAAGTTTTCAAATTTTGAAAATCTGAAAAACTTGGGCGGGAGCTAAGTTTCAAAAATTTTAAGTTTTCAAAATTTGAAAAATCCGAAAAAACTTGGGCAGAAGCTAAGTTACAAAAATTTCAAAGTTTTTAAATTTTGAAAATCTGATAAGTTTGGGCTGGAGTTAAGTTTCAAAAATTTTAAGTTTTCAAATTTTGAAAATCCGAAAAACTTGGGCAGGAGCTAAGTTTTAAAATTTTCAAAGTTTTTACATTTTGAAAATCCGAAAAAACTTGGACGGGAGCTAAATTGTAGAATGAATACAAATAAACCACCTTCATTTAGCTACTGTTTGATGACATTCTCTTCCAATTGTAGCTCATTACCTCGGACAAAACAGAAAGAAATAATTTAAAGCAATACAATTAATCAACATAAATTATAACTACTGTTTGATGCCCTTCTCTTCCAATTTTGGGTATTTTCAAGCCAAAAAGTCCAACTGATCAGAATACGCTACCTTTATGCCAAGGATATAGAAACCATTAATCAACAACATCAATTGGTAACTAAATTGGGAAATTTTCAAGTTACAAAGCAATATGTGTTTATCATATAGTCTTCATACACAATCAAAAGTTGAATGTCTAAATCACACCAATAAAAGGCTTAATTCATTGACGATCGACCATTACATAAAATAGGCAACTGAAACCCAAATTTACAGACTAATTTTTGAGCTTCCAGTTGTATTAGCCCTACCTTATACAGATTTTCATAATTTTGAAAAGGAATTGAAACCAGCAGAAATGCTAGTTGCAGCACTAAAAGACTCGTTCACTCTCTTTTCTCTTAAAGAAGCCTGCAAATCTACACATTTCAATCATCCCCATTCTGGATCTCCATCTTTAAAATACTGTGGCTAGAACTATTAAAAAATGAGAATTTGTATAATCAGTTAAAACTTTTAGAAGAACTGAAATTTTTATGCTATTATAGACAAATAATGTAAGTACATTAACCAATCATATAAAATTACCCACCACGCCTGCATATGCAGGGGTCAAATTTACCGATTTACAATGGACTACAACCACGCAACAACCAAAGACTGCATGAAGCTTCTAATAGAAAACCATCCACAGCACCTTCAACAATTTTAAAATAGAATAATAGCTTTCCACAATTAAATATGTTACAAGACCATACCTGAAAGATGCGTGCCTACTTGCACGCCACTTTGTCTTTTCCCTCCCTCAGTTTTCAAAATTGCATTGATCCTTGTCCCAATAAACATGCAGGACTTTATCTGATTTATAGTGGCCTCCACCCACTCCATTTGTACCAAAATATTAGTTTATTGGCATATTTTGAAATTCTGAGTTTCTTTTTAGGAACAAATTGGATATTTGAAATCAACAATTTAAAAATAGAATAACAGCTTTCCACAATTAAAGAAAAAAGATATCCCATTACTCTAGGATTACAAGGATATCACGTTTTTGTGATAACACATCCCATGATTTTACTTCTTTTAATAATCTATATCGATATTATCAAACATAACATACCAGAACTTGTTTCCACTACTAAAAATAACTTTTAATAATCTATATCCACTACTAAAAATAACTTTCTAAATTCAAAGTATGATGACTTTTAATAGGCCTTTTCACGGTTAAATCCTTTTACTTTTTTCCTTATCTCGCTTTGATTTTACTACAATGAATACTGCCTAAAAAATACCACAAAAGATATAACATGACAATTAATGGTAATAATCATTGTATAATTTATAATATCATAGCAAAATGAAGAAACTACCTGGTTGTTATGTAAATTCCATTAAACAGACACATAAGCCAAAATCACCACCTCAAGGACTTGAACCAACATTTTGCATACCCCTTTGTTCTCTGACACGTAGCAGTGACGAAACTTTATATACTGAACATGCTATCATTTTATTTTAGAAAACTTACGATGTTAGGTATTAGTTTTCAACTAAAAAACTATAATTTCTTAAAATTAGTGGACAAATGAAATAATATAGAATATAGAAAAAATAATAATGTAGAGTTTAATTTAAACCAATTTATTATCACTATAGATTGTTACATGTCCACGAAAGCATTAGAAGAGCCCATGAGATAGTTGTGAATATATGCACAGGGGAACACAGCTGCAAGAAAGGGTAAATAGGAATTTACTCCAATATTTTGTAACTATAGGTTCAAGAACATCTTTTAAATAAATTACATGTATGAAAAGAGAACAATTCTCAATTACTGAAGGTCAGCAGAGATTGTTTAACCACTCGTGTATATGAATCATCTCGGTATGGGCAGGAGAAGTAAGAAGAACTGAAGAAACTTACATGTTATATACACAAAAAATTGTTTTACCATCCAGCATACGAACAGCCCTAATAGTGCTTCTTTTATAGAACCAGATTCAATTGAGATTATAAAATCCAGATACAGAATATGATATTAATTAATCTTAAATTCATCAAAGCCAAGTTAAAAAATCACAAACATAGCAGCAAATGAAGATTTGTAACTGTCGACATGTTATCCTACCACTGCCAGGAGCGAGTTTGCTGTCAAAGCTCCTTTCTGTATATACAAAAAGATCTAAAGAATGACATTGTAACACATACAAATACAATTTTCAAATTAGAAAATAAATATGTCAAATTTAACCTTAGTGGAGTTATAGGAACTGAGTATGGTTTCAGGAACACGCAGACACACACACCTGCATAACTGCACGTACCCGGATGAGTGTCTTTTATTTAAAACGAAAAAGACACCAAATTGGGAAATAATATAAAAACAGACGAAATACCAATTGTTTGGAAAATAAAATCAAAATACTCTGAAAATGACAGAAACGCAGAAGATAATATACGTACGTTTCGTTCTTCATCTTAAGGGTTACAATAATGGCTAGAAAAGGAGATGTTTTCGAACGTTTTGAGGATCCGACGTTTACCTCGGGCCTTCTTTGGGTTGGGTTACACATCTGTATTCATCCATTAAATCGACAGGCATAATTAGTTCATATCTATATTCATCCATTAAATCGACACACACATGGTTAAAATCACAGGCATAATTAGTTCAACTTACCTACATAATCGGAGAAACAGAGGAGTTGGAGTACCAAGATAAGTGTTTGAAATACCTCTGAAACCAATACCACTGGCAGATAAAACGTTTTAGGTCATTAAAAACCAATTTTCTAGATGCGACGACAAAACATTAAGATCTTGAAAAGCATCATAGAAGTTCAAACACAAAATCTTAGAAACATGTAAAAAATGATACCTGATGTTAGAGCTCGAAAATACATGTAAAAAACGGTACCCTCGATCTCATGTAACCTGGTGGCTGAAGGAGGAAAATGTTAGGGTTTTTTTGGTCATCGGGTGCCGGAGAGAAAGAGGGGGAGACTGGAGAGTGTAACTTGGAATAAATGTTGTGAGGGGGGTTTAAATCGAACTCACAAAACAAGTACGATCCGCGAGATTTGTGTTTCTTTAACCCATACCATTGTGTTTCAAGGGTTTGAAGAATTCTGGGCTGTTGGATTCTAAAAAAGAGGGACGGTGAGGATTTGACTTAACGTATAGGACCGGATCACAAAAGAATCATGCATTCAAGGCTTGTACTGTCTTAAAAATTAAGACTATGTGTTTTAAGGAGTTGTAATTTATATATGGTTTATAGTATAGTATAGATATATATATATATATATATATATATATATATATATATATATATATATATATATATATATATATATATATATATATATATATATATATATATATATATATATCACTCAAATGAAACAAAAGAAATAAAGAGGGAACAACAATGCTTGACCAGATTAATATCTGATGCAGCTACCGACTTCACGCAGCAACCTCCAAACCTCATTGCTGGCCCTCGAGCCCCATCCTCCAACTTGCGTCCAATGATAATCCTCAGGGCGACAGTTACTGGAGCCCATACTGCTCCCAGAGCTACACCAGCACTTGACTTCTCAACATCCCTTGAAATTGAAAACGATGAATCAAGTATTCTTCACAGCAGTGAGTGTTACGGCGCCCAACCAAAGAATTTGTACCACGCCCGACTCCAAACAAACTCCCACTTGCTCCTCAAGGGAAACGCCGACAACTTGCAAAGGTATAACGAGTATCCTTAACCTATTGCCACTTCCTGCTGCTACCGACGTCTTCATTCCAGAATAGACAAAGAAGCCTTCCCATGTTGATTCTTAATGCAGGGGATCCTTACACGTTGTTACAACCCAAAAAAATCGCACAGTATCCACTTCCCGTCTTTAACCTAGCAGTTCTCCCTCACTTAGGGCTCGAACCACTACTTGCTGCCTACCGCAGCCACCACTACTCAATCGGACAACACAGTCCTTGACCCAACAGCAAAACAACCCATGATAAACTGTCATCGCTTGCCTTTCAGAGGCAGATCCCGTGCTAACTACCCGCTTCCAATGCTAAAAAATAAGAAACCGACACAAACATAGCCACGAATACATTCCGATAACATCCAACGTGGTTCCACTTCCTCACCATAAGCTACTAAAACCCGTTTTCATCTTCTGGGCCCTCTATCTTCACATGACGGACTCCAACGCTCTTTAGAGTAACAAATCTCGAATCCTGACAAGCTTCCTTTGACAACGCCGACCAACTAGCCCTAACATTGCCAACCTGATTGCACAGAATGCAAATCCTAACATCTGGTTTACCGTCCCGGCAGTCAGGGTCCTCCATTCTACTCGAATTTGCAGCCCAAAATCTCTTCATTGATGGCCACACCTGCACCTGCGTCTGTCTCTTCTGCCCCTATTCGGCCTCGAACTCTAACTCGCTCGATGCAACAACATACTCAATCTCAATAAAAGTCTGACGTCTAACAATGTTAGGACCTAAATTGTTGGTTTATGCTTGACATTAAATCACTTAAATCAAGACTAAAGATTCTGAAGTGGTGTGTTTGGTCTGGACCAAAACCCTTGCGATTTCGGTGGTCATGACTGAAATCCAAGGTGATTTCGGTTGCGCCTTGTCTGTTCTCGGTGGGCTTTTTATAGGTCCCGAAATAACTCAAAATGGATCTAAATGGTATCAATCAACCAATGTTGTCGCCAAATATTCTAAGTAAATGCGGAAAGTAAGATTGCGGAAAGTAAGATTGCGGAAAGTAAAGTTCCGAAAAGTAAAGTTCAGAAACTAGAAGGTTTCGGAAGAGGACAAGTCCGAAGACTTGAGTTGATTTGTGGAATTTAAAGAGCACTTAGAACAGATCAATAGCTCAACAATAGATAAAGTAATTAACAGTTAGATAATAAGAAATGTAAAGACAAGGAATTTAGAGATGCAAGAAATATAAAGACTATAGGAAATGCAGATATGAATTGGAGAGTTGATGGAATGAGAGATTATATTAATAAATGTAAAAGTGTTACACAAAGTCTCTCAAACTCATGAGGACTGAAGATGAACTTGGTCTCCCTTTTATAGGATAAAGGAAGACCATTGGATAAAGACCTACGGACTGAAGAGGAGACAACACGTCTCTCTTCAGTCAGACAAGAAGGATGAAATTAATATAATAATACAATGTCAGACTAGGGTGGCTTATCTAGAATAAAATAATACTCTAAGTACAACCGACATGCTCCTAAAAGGCCACGCCTGATCTAGTCTAATTATATCATATACGTTGAAGTGCTTATCCTTTGCCTTATCTACAAGACGATCTTCTGAGCTTCAGTCTTCTTTGTAGAATGATTAAGTAAGAAGTTTCCTTTAAGTTGAACATATAGATAATCCGAAATCCTGAGTGGATTTCGGAGTCCTGGTATTTTTGTATTAGAGTATCAAGAGAATATGTTCTTAGTCGATCTTGAATGGACTTCTGTGTTAGTTCGGAATATAGACTTCCGAACTCTGTCTTCTGATAAGTGTACCTTCTAATCTTGATATACATTGGAGTTCCGAAATCTATGACTGGATTTCGGATGTTCATAAGATTATCAGAACATAGCTTATCCGAGATATTGATTAAAGCATATGTAAATATCAGACATAAGACATAACCTTTTGTTCATTACTTAAAGCATTCATACAAAAGTACTTATCTAACATTCCATCAAAATAAAGAGTTTTGACGTTACAATCCAACATATCCAACTACGAGTTGGTCAACGATCTGACTTTAGCACTAACAACCAATAATAACACAGAATATCACTATCTTCAATGCACTCTATTAATCTTCAATAGACGGGTACATAAGATCGTTAAGGTTGCTTGAACATACAGAGATTCGCTATATTAGCCTAGTGCTCCAAAACAACCAACCAACACAAAGAAGAACATGATATATATATATATATATATATATATATATATATATATATATATATATATATATATATATATATATATATATATATATATATATATATATATATATATATACACCTACACAGTCAAGACCAAGATCCAAAGCCCATGGGCCGAAATCCTATACAGGCCTGAGGGATTTCGGTCATGATGACCGAAATCAAGGGGGATTTCGGTCCCAGGCCGAAATCTTCAAGCAGCCCCTAAGACTTTGATATTTTCCAGTTTAAACCCTGTAAATGTAAAGATTAAACCACAAAATAAGTCCTAAAATCTCCCCCTTGGTTTAATACTTTCATTTATCTTCAAGCTCTGTCTTGAACTTGACTCGGTTGAACACTGCAGAACATTTCAACAATCTCCCCCTTAGCATAACAATGTCCCCTTAGCAAATGACGGGTATAGATGTTGGTGATATTCAGCGCAATTGCAGCGACAAATTCATCTTCAGATTGGACAATATTCAGATTTTACTTTGAAAGTTCATTGGGTAATCCGGTCTTCAGCGTAGATCTTGAATCAACACATCCATCTTTTAATTTGACTTTGACTTTGACTAGAGTCTAACTCTTCAACTCTTCTTGATCACATACAGGTGTAGATATAACAACAGACTGACTGAGGAGGAATTTAAGCAGCCTATCACATGGAATTAAGTTTTCACCTTCTTCGGAAACAGAAAATTCGTGTCGAATTTCTTAAACTTCAACTTGAGCTGGCACTTCTCGATACGATCTTTGACAACAAATCATCTGGGTCATGGAGTTACAAACTCTCACCATAGTTGTTCAAGGATTCATCCTTGGCTCAGAATGAGACTTCTCGCAGTATCTGTGTGAACCCGGGGGAACGCACTGTGATTGTTTGAGTATCGGTGAACTACTCGTGGTCGTTTTGATTTTGGCCCCTGCATATCCTTGATTAAAGATCTCAATGCAGTTGACAAGTCAACAAGTTGACTTGGCTCTTGGCGAGACGTTTAATGGTATTCAAACTCTGCGGAGTGTACCATCCTAGTTACAATTTTGAATTCGGTAAAGTTGTTGGGGTCTCACACCTATTGTGGTTAACAACAACGATCACTGACCCAAAATTTCGATGTTTCATTAATGTGAGGTAAAATCACATTAAGTCATGAACATCTGTTTAGAAGAAGGATTGGGTCAAGAGCGGTATGAGCGAGCAATATGTCTTGGTTACTAGACATACCTATCGGCTAGACTTTCGAATTGTCATCAGTGCATGGTTTATTACACTGAATCATCCAACTCTTGAATTAGAAGCTTTGTAGGTAAGAATGGTTATTGATGCCTCACATCTACTGCTGGTATTGTAGCAAAGATCACTGGCATAGAGTTTCAAAATATCATCATCACTTGGTTTTAAAGTGATGAGTCGTCTATTTCTTACAACAGAAAGATAGAGTTGGTTGAGAATGGATTGGTGCGTGTGATAGATTACGGTATTCAATCTAACCATCGGCATAGACTTTTTAACTCTCGACTCTGAGTGGCTTTACTTAAAGTGTCTAGAAGTTTGTGTTGTAGAATAAACTTTTAGATTTGGTTAAGAAACGATTGTCAGTGCTTTATACTTACTATGGTGTAATAGTAAGAATCACTAGCACTTAAGTGTTACCTCAGCAGTGAGTGGTATTACTCGGTGTGTCGTCGGTGAATAGTGTTTTTAGATTTTTAATTTTCTAAAAGAAAAGAAAGACATAAAAATAAAACATATTTTTGTATTTTTGAAATTTTATAATTTTTTTGTTTGATTTTTGTTTAGATTAATTCTCCCCCTAAATTTGTGCATGGAGGAAAATTAGTGAAAATAACGACATGAACAAATTAAAGAAACAAAAATAATGTGCAATATTTATAGAACTGATTTAACAGTCATCAAAACCTATCATTTTAAGCATAGCCACAAGCACATTAAACCGAGCTTTTGCAAAACGTTTTGTAAATAAGTCCGCCACATTGTTATCTGTGTGGACAAATTCCAAATGAATCAATTTTTGCTCATAGCAGTCTCGAATAAAGTGAATTTTAATGTCGATGTGCTTGGTCTTAGAATGTTGAACAAGGTTTTTCACAATTTGTATAGCCGCCTCATTGTCGCAAAATATGGGAGTGTCAAGAAAGTGCATACCATAGTCAAGGAGTTGATGTTGCATCCAGATGACCTGAGAAAAACAGGCCGAGGCAGCAACATATTCAGCCTCAGCTGTAGAAGTTGACAGGGTCTCCTGCTTCTTGCATTGCCTTGAAATTAGTCGGTCTCCTAAGAATTGACATCCAGCACTAGTGGACTTTCTGTCAATGTCGCAACCGCCATAATTGCTATCTGAAAAGCATAAAGATCAAATTCACGGTTCTTTGGATACAGAGACCTAATTTAGGTCTCCCTTTAAGGTATCGAAAGATCTGTTTGACAGCAGTTAAATGAGAGTTTTTAGGATTGGTCTGATGTCGAGCGCACTGACAAACTGCAAAAACAATATCCGGTCTGCTTGCCGTCAAGTACATTAGGGAACCAATTAGAGAACGATAGTGCGTTTGATCAACAGGTTCTCCATCTGGATCTGAAGAAAGCAGAGGTCGCTCAGACATCGGGGTATTGGCAGCTTTTGTATCCTTGAGTTCAAACTTCTCGAGAATATCCTCCACATATTTGCCTTGATGAAGCAGGATACCCGTTAAGCTTTTCTTAATGTGTAACCCAAAAAACATTGTCATCTCACCCAACGAACTCATCTCGAAACGTTTCTATATCACATGCTCAAACTCATGACATAAGGCTTCACTTGTAGAACCAAAAATAATGCCATCCACATAGATCTGGACAACAATTTGGTCATCATTTTGACACTTAATGAACAGAGTCTGATCAATGGTGCCTCTTGTGTAACCATGCTGCAACAGATCATCCGTCAATGTTGCATACCAGGCACATGGAGCTTGATGAAGACCATAAAGAGCCTTATCAAGCTTGTAAATGTGATTCGGAAATTTAGAGTTGACGAAACCCGGAGGTTGATCAACATAAATTTTTTCTTTCACTTCACCATACAAGAAAGCAGTCTTAACGTCCATCTGGTAGACAGTAAAGTTCATGTATGATGTGTAGGCAAGAAAAATCCGAATTGCTTCAAGTCGAGCCACCGGAGCATATACTTCAGTATAATCAAGGCCTTCAATTTGACGAAAACCACGAACCACCAGGCGTGCCGTGTTGCGCACTATAACTCCTGAGTCATCTTGCTTGTTGCGAAATACCCATCTCGTGTCAAGAGATTTCATGCCCTTGGGTAGTTCCACCAATTGCCAGACATTCAACTTCTTAAACTGATTAAGCTCTTCATGCATGGCATCAACCCAACTTGGTTCATTAAGTGCCATCTGAACATTCTTCAGTTCTATTTGAGAGATAAAGCATGAATAGAGGCACTCGTTGACTGGACCACTTTGGCTTCTGGTTTGAACTCCTTCATCCAAAGAGCCAATCACGTTGTCAATTAGGTGATCGCGTTGTATTCTAGAAGGTACAGCATGTTCGAGCGTAGCAGTAGAAATCGGAAGGTTTGTTATGTTCTCAACACTGCCTGAGCCTGAAGCACCTCTATCAGAATCTGTAAATTCATGAGAGGTACGTGCAACATACTCATCAGGAATTAGTCTCTGGTTCGAAACCTCATAAATGTAACTGGCAATCATTCTTTTGAGGTGTTTGATGAGGGGTTCATGCTTCTACGGTTTCTTTGACAGAAGATTAAACACGGAGATCCAATTAAATGGATTCATGAAGGGTAAATCCGCCATTCAGAATTCGTCCAGTTCCTTTTTATTGCCCCTTTGTGCTGAAAATCGAGCATTCTTGAATGGAGTAACGACTTAAGGAAGCTTGGGAGTCAATGTGATGACTTTATTCAGACTCTATGAAAGGTGGTGAGGCTTGGAGTAGTCAAGATAAAATTTGAAGATCTTGTTATTTACTTCGGAATTGGAAATGGAAGCACTAGCAATCTCTTCAAAGCCTCGGAACAAAAATGCTCGTGGAGTGATCGGAAATTCGAACTGAGAATCCAGTCCATTACTGGTTTCATATGAGCAGACCGGCTGCAACCAGTTGATTATCGGTTCCTTGATTGCCTCTTCTACCATTCTGTCAAAGGACCAATCAGGAAAAAGAGATTTCCTAGTTTTCAGCAAGAATTCGGCATCCTTAGCAGCTACTTCCTTGGCATCGAGCTCACAAGTAAGCTTTTGCGAATAATCAAGCTCATGGTCTCTATCTTCCTTAGCTTTCAATTGTGCCTCGGAAACCTCAGTTTCTTCTTCAATATCATCCTCTCCGATCTTCTTTTTACCTCTTCGTTTGGATGGACCTGCATTATCACTAGTTGCACTAGTGAACCAGTTAGTTTTCTTCTCCTGGTTCGTCTCATCAGCAGACGGATTAGTCTCTGGTTCATTCACGTTGGTGATCTTCGAGATGAAGGGCTTGGTCGGATTTTCCTGATTTTCTTTGGACACATTTGAAGTATCCACGTTCTCGTTCGGAGTTTCCATATGCTCGTCTCCCCCTTGTTTCAGAGTGGCATCGCCTTCCGAAACACCCTTCAGTTTGCTCAATAAGGTGAGCACTGGATGGAGCTTGTTCGTAAGATGAAGACGAACATTGGGAGTGAGAATCGGATCGCTGTGTTCCGCTATTCGTCGTAGATACGAATCCATGTTGGAAGCGCAGCCTCGAAGAGCTTTGTTCTAAGAAACGAGAGAGGCCAAGACTGCCGAAGTGTGCTTGAGGTCAGCTTTGAGAACTTGGATCTTAGTCGTTTTTGCTGCAAGTTGGTCCATGACCTCGTTTTCCATGGCCAGATCCTTCTTCAATTGTTCCACCTTTGCATCGAGGGATGACACCAGTTCGGAATTCTCCTTCTGTTGATCGGAATGAAGAGTAGAGAGTGTCTCCTTCTCTGCTTTTAGAGATTCTCCGAACCCAGAGATCACCTTGTTCATCTTGGCATTGTTGGTGTCATGGGCCTCTCAGAAATCTTTGACAAAGGTAGAGACTTAAGATTGTAGTTTTTCGACAGTTTTGGTCGAGTCCGTCATCTTCTTTTCAGACTTTTCGATGAGCGTGAGGAGAACTCCAAGAACTTTGGCTTTTCGCCAATTAAGGTCTCCACTGAGGTATTGTGAGCATCCAACTGGGATTGCCAGTCGGAAGAAGTGGGAGCCTTTGAAGATTGGAGAAGCGAATCCAATTTCGCAGATAGTTCTTGGAACTGCCCCTTTGTCATTGAAGCACTGTCATCATCAACGTTGAGACGAATGTTGAAGGGCAAGTCAACGAAACCAGTTATGTCATCTTGTTCATCCTAAAACAACATTTCTTCCTCATCGGAGGGCGGTGAGTGATGGGTCGGAGAAGGGTTGGTGGTGTTTTTGGGTGATGGTGAAGGAGAGTTGTGAGGAGTATGTTTGGGTGAGTTTTTTCGAGAAGGGGATGGAGAGTTGTTTGGAGTAGGTTGTGGGGTTGGTTTTGGAGCTGATTTGGGAGTTGGATCGTGTGGAGGGGAAGGAGGTTTTTGACTAGTGTGCCCGATATCATCTTGTTCTTCGTTTCCTCACTGAGCGACTTTCAGAGGATCGGAAAGAGTCCGTCCTTCATTTTCCGACGGTGGTGTCGGAGATTTGGCATTCTTGATCTTCTTTCTTGGTTTGGTTGGCTTGACTGTCTCGGAAGTGGAACCCTTCCTTTTGCGTTTTACCACTTTCTTTAGATTTTCAAGTTTATCAAAAAGCTTCTTGAAGTTTAGGCATGATCGGACGAAGTCCAGATGGTGGTAGTTTGCAGTAAGCAGCGACACACTTGACATCGTTCGGTACCCTGTTCATCATCTCCAAAGGGATCGAACCGATGAATTCGAAATCGTTCGAATTCGTAGTTACAAAAGTACCTGTTGGAAGAATTGGAATTGCAGCCATGACATAGTCTGTCATAATGTGAATGTCATGCTTAGTGAGGGTCCTTTGAACCACGATTGACCAAAAACGAGCACAAGAAATCTCAGAGTGACGATTCTTGTAATTGATGCTATCAACAAAGTGTTTCCACAAAATTGAGCCATAGTGGAGGTTAATATCATGGTAAACACCCTAAATGAGGGTGTTGAAGGGCTTACTTACGCTGTCTGTCCCTGTAGTACGTTCAGAGAAGCTTTTGAAGAGAATGGTGAAGAGTGCATTCCAATAGGGAGGCAAGCCTTTCTTCGTAAATTTCGACAGTAGCTCGATGTCTCCCTTGTATCCCATCTGGTAAAAAAGCTTTTGTAGGACTACCGGTTGAAGGGATTCAAGATCAATCATGTTCTCCATTTCAGTAAACCCTAGCAGTTGCCAAAACGTGATTTTGAGACACGAGTTTTGACAGAAGCAACCTCGAAAGTGACAATCTCCTTCTTTTTGTTGTAGAATGCAGAAGAGTAAGCGGAGGAGAGATGAACTAGTGGAACAGATGCATGCTTCGTCAGTGCCTCAGAGATCCTTGAGAATTTCAAACATTCGATCATCGGACGAATATTCTCGTTGTAGCGGGATGAATCAAGATCAACTATCATATTCTTGTTTGGCTTGATTTTCAACATGAGAGTTGAAGTTGTTTCTTCATTTGCAGAAGAAGAGGCCACCATTGAAGAATTCTTGAGAGAGATGAACACGAGAGAGAAGAAGAATGTTATGGTGAAGGATGTGAGCCGTGGAGAGAGAAAATCCCGTCAATAATCCTTTTCCTCGGAACTTCCATGATGTCATTTCGGAAAGACCTTTTGTTTTGTCTGCATTGTCGATAGGTTCGATCCAGAAGAAGGCGTCACAAACATCAGCATTATCGTTATCTACAAGGACTTTGAGTTCCAAAGTGTCTTTTGAGTTCAGTCCTATTTTTACGAAAATCTAGTTTGGAACAGTTTTAACATTCGGGAAAACCGTTGCTTGTTCATTTAAAACTTGTGATCCTTTATTTTCAAAAATTCGAGTAAATTCAACTGAGTTCTCAGAAAATGAGATGTTTCTTAGTTTCAGTTTGTTTGCTGAAAAAAACAGAGCAATCAATTTCATCCTCCATAGATATTTCACTCATTTCACTTTCATCAAATTCGGAAATATTCTCAGCAGTAAGAGTATTTTCAGAGTTCAATTTCTTGCACAATGAATGAAACTTCTGTAAAGTGGCTGATTTGATTTCCTCTTTATCATTTTGTTAGAAATTCTTTTAACATGCTCTTGTGTTCTTTGGCTGAATGTAATTTTCAATTTTCTCAAGTCCGATACGATATGATTCCGACACTTCGTCAGATGAAACAATTGTTTTGCACTTATAACAATCAGCATGGATTTCGTCCTCTTTCAATTCGAGAAAGGGCAAAATCATTTTATGTATTCCCCTGCCTATATCTCAATCAATATGCAGTTGAGTAATATTGTTATAAAGGCATTTTGCAATCAAACAGAAAATGTTTCTTTGTTTAACAAGTGAAAAGTTGTCTCTTTTGACATAAATAATGTCATCCCTAGCCCTAACCAACTCTAACTCCAAGGCGTCGACTTTCATTCTCCTCTCCTCATTCTTAGGTGTCACCCTGTTCAATTGATCATTTAGATTAGAATTGCTAAGGCGTGTTTGTTTTAAACTGTCACTAAAACTCGAAACAGTAAACCTCAAATCATATAATTCCATATCGTATGTAGAGGAGAAAATATTTAAAGATTTAAGAATAGAGCGTACCTTGTCGACAACAACTTCACATTCCTTTACCTGTTCCGAAACAGGTTTCGCAGCGAAACAACTCGATGATGTCTATCAGTAGAGTACCCTCTTCATTCGGAGCTATCCTCCTTCACCATAAAACATCGACCATGTGTCAGCTTCCTAACTTCCTCATCTTCCGAATCCGTTAACCAGACCTCAACGGCACCATCCTCATCGTCCTCTTGTACCACAAAAGTTGGCTTTGCATTTGAAGCCTCTTTCATATTCAGATCTTCGATCTTGTGGGCGTAGTAGGCTTCATCTTTAACTTGCTCCTTCTTCTTGTTTTGCTTTCGAAGCAAGCAATCCTTTGCAAAGTGGTTCTTGCCTTTACATTAATGGCAGTCATAACCAGAGTCACCAACCACCTTTTTCTCTTCTTTAGACTTCTGCTTCTTAAAGCTATCTTCTTTGGGCTTCTCTGAACTGAGGTTTCCTTGTTTACCACAATTTTTGAATTTCGAAAAGTTCTTCTTGAAGAACTTTTTCGGGTTTGAAACCATGAGAGCCTTGTGTTCTCTGGTCAGTTCTTCATCGGAAAAGTCTGATTCTGAATCATTCTCGGTGGTTTTCTTTCCCTTCGCAATGAGTGCAAGCGAACCCATACTCGAAGTGGCTTTTGTTGCAATAGTGACTTCATTTTTGTGGGATTTGAGAATACCCACTAGTTTTGCTAGAGTATAGCTCTTGAACTGCTCATGAGCTTTGATGGTTGATACTATAGCCTTCCATTCAGTTCGGAGGCTATTTAGAAATGTGACTTTTTTCTCTATAACGCTGCGAGCAATTTTGTATTTGAGCAACCTACTCAAGAGGTGATTATAGCGGTTGAACGTCAGAACTAAGGTTTCATCAGAAGTTTGAACAAAGGATCCAAACTCGGAAAGTAGAGTAGTTTGAACTGAATGCTCAAGATTAGTGTCTTCGGAATACAATTCCTTCATCCGATCCCAGATTTCCTTGGCTGTTTAACACGAGCTGACTAGTCTTAGTGTGTCTGGAGGAAGTGCAAACCTGATGATTTTGAAGGCCTTAATGTTGCACATTAGTTTGTTTTTCTCATCCAGAGGACTGTTGGCGTGAGCAAGAAGAAGAGCATTGTATTCGCTAAGGGTTTTGATAACTTTTCTGGTAGCAGTATGAGCAAACGTTTCTTCAGTTATTGTGTGCCAAATAGTAGATCCATGTTCTTCTATCCTCAGAACATAATCTTCAAAATGTAGTGCCCAGACCTCATAATCATTTGTAAAAGGAATTGGGATCCTTGTGGTGGATCCAATACTGCTAGACAAATTGAATGACAATGAATGATGATCTTCATGAGCCATTTGATCTTGTTTTAAAAAAATTGAATCAGATGTGTAAGATGCAAATCGAGTAAGAATTCTAAGCAATAGATCGAGATCTGTTGTTTGAAATCGATTAAGACGATTAAAACAAACCAGAACAGTTCTAAGATCAAACTTTCATAATCGGTGACACGTTGAGGGGAAGTTTTCATGTATATGAGGAGATCGGATTCGCTTCTACATCTCGTTTGATCATCATTTTCGGTTCCGCCAGTGCCCATTTGCCATCTTGCGACACATCATCCATTACGACCTTTGAGGGGGAGATTGTTGGGGTATAAAGCCTTACATGGATTGATGTTTGGTGGGCTTAGATTGCCCATTATGATAGGCTTTGCCCTTGTTGTGGCTCTTATCTATATATATATATATATATATATATATATATATATATATATATATATATATATATATATATATATATATATATATATATATATATATATATATATATATATATATATATATATATATATATATATATATAGTATTGTTTATGTCATTTGTTAGGCAGAGCTCACAATGTGAGGTGTTTATGTTTTATGCTCATCTTTTGTACATCTCACATATTTGATTAATCAATCATTCGGCACCTAGGAAATTTGATTCGATCTTTACGTTATTATTATTCCGCACACGTCAAATCTGACTTTACAATTGGTATCAGAGTCGTACCTTGAAGATCTAACGATTATTACAAGGGAAGGATCTCGATTTGACAACTTTTGAAGATTGTTTCAATGTTTCAAGGATTGTTGGTGAGTCTCTCATGAATTTTTGGAGTCATATTTTTTTTGAGTTATTGTTCATCATGTTCTTCCTCTATGTTCATCATATTCATCTTTTGACTAGATCTAGAAATTATTATTCATGTTCTATTCTTGGTTTTCCAGATCTAAGTTTTGTTGGTTGAGTCCAAGTTGTGATTAATTCACTGTTCATAGATTCGTGGTCACATTTATTTCCAAATCTCATATTTTTTTTATTCATTCACTTCTCATTGTTCAAATCTGTGACCCAGATTTATATCCAATTTTACTGTCCACGTTTCCACATCCAAGTACCTTGTTCAAAGTCGTATTCTTATTTCTTGATTCTAGTGTTCACATGTTTACAAATCTTATCAAAAATTTCATATTCATACATTCAAATGGGACTCTCACGAATTAGCACTCTTGTATTTGCTCATAATTCCATTTACTGCTGTTCGAGTGATTCTCAACCCCATCTATTGATTTGAACGCAAATTGACAACATATCCAGATCTCAAATTTGATATCGGTTGTTATTTTGGTTCCGGTTTTTGTTGGAATAAATTAGATCTCATATCTCGATATCAATTCTCACTTCTTGTCAAGGGCGAAGCTACATATACATAAGGGGTGTCCATGGACACCCCTTGATTTGGAAAAAATAATTAGTAATTACCTAGAAGTTTCAAATGGACACCTTTAAATTATTTTGATAGACACACTTTAATCTATATTTGAAAATAAAAGTTAAGAATTACAGCATGTAAAACTGTTATATATTTGAAAAAATTACATATCTAGAACCAGATTTTGCTTTAAATATTTGTTTGAAGATAACCTCTCCATGAAATTTACCAATTTGGCCACTCCACTCGCCCTGCACTGCAATTGCATAAACACTCGATCGACACTAGGCAAATCACTTTCCTTGTATGCTTCTTATTCTCACAGACTTATCACTAAAACTAATGCTCTAAAGAGTTTTTGCTTCTATGAATGTTTTTTGTTGCCCACTTCCCTCTTATTTATGTTAAAATATATATATTTTTCTAATTGCTTTTATAGGAGGATTGTTTCTACTATTGAATACTGAAACAACAAAAGGACTAAATATATGGATTTATCATTTTTTTAATTGATGTGCAGAGTGCAATTTATAATAAAGAAAGCGAATAAACCCTAATAATAACAAAAAAAATGTGCTACATGCATTTTAATAGCAACAATACATTGTGTTCAAAATATGAAAACAGTTTTGTCACGACAATTTAGTTGGACACCTGTGAATTTGAATTCTAGATTCGCCACTGCTTCTTGTTTCTGTTTCAAAATCGATTCATTATTCATTGAGGGCACAAATAGAAAACGTGAAAATCAAAGAGTATTGTACAAACTTTTGAAAATGAAAACGAAACCCACATGATTTCGAATATAGATTCGACTGGGTAATGAGACTTCTACTGGTGTTACTCGATGATGATGTTGATGAATTTTTGGGTTATCGGAATGGTGTTTTTGACTTTGACAGTGATTCTCTTGATGTAACTTCCCCAGATCTTCCAACCCATCCTTATGTTGAAAAAAACACGTTTGTGGGTTAATGGGGTTGAAGCCGATGTCAAATGCGTGAGGCAGCCAAGTCGTTGATTGGATTCAGTATCAATCGGGAACCTATGCTTTCGATGGTTACCAAGGGAACAACTGAAAATTGGAGATGGTGATTTCAGCGGTTAATCGCCAAAGTGTGATGACTTCAGTGGTAAAGATACGTATGCCATCGACGACTGTGAAAAACCGATGGATTCGGTCGTTTTGATGAAATTGGATGGTAGCAAATGGAACTTTAAGATACCAAAGGGTAGAAAACGCAACTGTGATAGCAATGTGGTTAATGCCGATTGCGATGGGAAGCCATAAATGTCAAAACTCGGTGTTTTTGAATGTCAATTGGAATAATGGAAAACGAAGTGATAAACAGATGATTAAAGAAAACGGAGAAGAACACGCGGTTTGAACTGAATTCGGCAATGAACGTGAAATGCGGTGTTTTAATCGGAACCTGGTTTTGGGATTAAATCAGAACAATGAGGAAGTAATCTCAGAAGGCAATGGCTGTAATCGGAAACCCATTTGAACTGAAATCGGATGGGTGGGAATCGGAGAATTAGTGAGACGATTTTGAAGGCCTTCGGAACTGTTTAAGGTTTATCGGAGATGCAAAATCGGAACCTGTGATGTTGTGAAGTGGAAAGTGAGATGGATTCCGATCGGAGATAATGAAGACAAGAGACAAAAGATGAAAAAGAGAGGAATCAGAATAGAGGAACAAATCGATAGAATCGGGGATGGCGAAGGGTTGGTCACCACAGTCTTATGCCGGTGGAGGAAACTGAATCTCAAATAACGGCGAAGGGTAAGTGCCTTTGGAGGTCTAGTGCCGTCTGGTTGAAGATGCAATGGAGATGACGACGTGGTTGGATTTCTCTCATCGTAAATGATGATGAACAGAAATCGACTCTGTGAAGCGTAAATTGAAAGGGATGAAGTCACTTTGAAAGGGCTTATAGCCCAGCGGTACCGGTGTTGCCCTCCGTCTTTGAGGTTGAGGGTTCAAGCCTCGCTAGAGGCATAGGTGGAAATTAGGTGTATTTTAGGAGTAGGTTAGATAGGATTATATTTTCCGTTCAAAAAAAAAAAATGAAGTCACTTTGACTTCTTAAGTTAAATATACAGAAACGGATCGGATCCACTTCTTAAAGCCCAACTAACCCTTCAGACCCCATAAAGCCCACGTTCCCTTCGAAGCCCAACCAGTTTGGAATTCATTTCAATGGGCCAAACACGATTTTACATGAACCGTAAAATATTTTTGGACTACAAAGCATTTTTTTTGGGCTGCAAACACATGTAGGATGAAGATGTAATCAGGTTTAACAAGAAAGCACGTGACCATTACGAAAAGATGAACAAGAACACAAGGAAATTTTTGAATTCCATAATTCATTTTGTCAAAAAGAAAATGTAGTACTTTTGGGCGTTCATGGATACGCTCACATCGAGGGTGAGTTTTTATTGAATTTTCCCGTTTGAGCGCATTCTCATTTTTGACAGATTATTTCACGATGACATCTCTTTGAAGATCGGTGACACGTTGAGGGGGAGTTTTCACGTATATGAGGAGATCGGATTCACTTCTACATCCCGTGTGGTCATCATCTTCGGTTCCACCGGTGCCCATTTGCCGTCTTGCGACACATCATCCATTCCGACCTTTGAGGGGGAGATTGTTGGGGTACTGTAACGCCCCAATTTTCAATCAAAGTTTTTCTTTAAAAATGTAAGTAAAAACATGGATAATCTTATTAACATGCTTAAGCGGTGTTCATCAAAACTATTATCAGAGTGTATACGTCCCATAATTATATAAATCTTATTTAATAATATAACTGCAAATCATAAATGTGCGATGCGCCACCGTCACGCCGAGCTCACCCCTTTATCAATTGAAGTACCTGAAAATGTTTTAAAATCAACGGGTAAGCATAAAGCTTAGTGAGTTCCACAAATTACCATACATGCCCACACATTAAACAACCCGTCCTCGAGAACGACCTGACCCTACCCGCCATACAACAGCTATGGGCGTCCATCATACAACAGCTATGGACACAGGAAGGTTCTACCCATCATACAACAGCTATGGGTTCCCGGTTATGGCCCAGCCCATCATACAACAGCTATGGGACAAGGCAATAGTCCAACTCGTCATACAACAGCTACGAGGGGACACGCATCTGTACTGAGCCCAACCACAAATAATCACAGATATAGAACAAATCATATAACTGTATCAGAACACACAAGATGCCTAACATGCAACATCATACAGTAAGGTGAGGATACTCACCTGATTTGAAACCGCACAGATATACTTCAATATCCCCACTTAGCTCGTTCACACACCTATATCCCACATATACAACATGTCACGCACTGACCCAACTCCTATAGACTTGCCTAAAAGTCAGACCCAACGTTTACCACCAAACCAGGGTCAAAACCAAACCTTAGGGTCAAACAGTCGTTCGCCGCGGCGTGGCTTCACGCACTACGCGCCGCGGCTACCATCGCACAATTACGGGGTTCAGCCGAGTCCGCGCCGCTGACATAGCCAGTCCGCGTCGCGGCTCGTAACATTCCAAAATGTTATTAGCACTTAACAGCACATCAATCGGCTAGGGTTCCTTTCTATACCCTTCTTGGGATCAGAAACTACCCTAAGGTCACTTCCTTATGGACATGCAAGTCCATGCATGTCCTTGGTCCAAACCCTAAGCGTTACAAGTCATCTAAGACTACTAACCACGGGATAACACCATAACACGAGATAAAATGAAATATCAGAAGGTAGATCCTCTTACCTTGCTTCTGGAAAACTAAGGAATGCACCCGATTGACTACAAGCCTTTCCCCACGATGTATTCCTTCCTTCAAGCCTTCAAAGCCTTGGAACCGCAGAGCCTTTGCTGAAACCAGTCGACTCCACTCTAGAAATTTCCCAAAAACACGAACCCTAGGGCTGGGGCCCTTTATATAGGCGTTTAAATCCGAATTAGGGTTTTTCACATTAGCGGCTCACCGCGCCGCGGGTTCTTCCGATCCGCGCCTTGCGTATAAGTCCTTCGCGATTCCATATCCTTCCTAAAGCCGCGCCGCAGATTAGTCCGGGCCGCGACTCGGCGGAACGGGTCTTACAATTCTCCCCCACTTGAATGGATTTCGTCCCCGAAATCAGTGCCTGTAAACAACTCGGGGTAACGCCTTCGCATTTCTTCCTCGGATTCCAAGTCCATTCAGACCCCCTTACAATGCTGCCACAGCACCTTAACCACCCCTGTCATCTTATTTCGTAAAGTCCTTATTTTCCTTCCTTTGATAGCAACCAGTCGCTCCACATAATTCAAGCGTTCGTCAATTTGGATACCCTCTAAGGGAACAATTGAAGTTTCATCGGTAATACACTTCCTGAGTAAGGAGACGTGGAACGTATCGTGAATCTAGTCAAGCTGCTCGGGCAGCTGTACCCGGTAGGCTACCTTACCTACTCACGCGATGATTCGATATGGTCCAATATACCTAGAGCCAGGCTTTCCTCGATTACTAATAACCCCCTCCCAAGGCGACACCTTAAGAAGAATAAAACTTAAAACCTGGAACTCGAGATCTGACCATCGTCTCTCAATTTCTATCCCAATTGCACGCTACAGAATGCGTCTCATTGCACAGCCTCAACTAAGAAATCTAGAAGTTACTACAAGCCTGATTGAGCCATAGATTCTATCTACTACACTAACAACGATCCGGTATACCCGGGGTCCAACTTTCTAGTACATCGGTACCTTAACGACAAAACTCCAACCGGTAAACTCAGGTCCTATCACTGCATATTATCATGATTCTTCTTCCAACCCAAATCAGTCTACAATCTCTTCCTGAACACATAGAAATCCTGACACCCTCTCCCGTACGACTTCTTGCACAAGAGACCATTTCTTGTGTGCTAACCATTATCATAAAGGACTCTACCAACGTTACATAAGAAACTACAACTCCCACCAAACTAAGAACGTAATCCCGAAGGAACTCCTTCAAGCGTCTACATTGATCTCCCCATACAGCCATCCTTCTAAGGGTGATGCACAATACTGAAACAAAGTTGAGTGTCACAACTTTACGAACCTTCTCCTAAACTCCTGGGTGAGCTGCACCTCCTTACCTGATATCACCATCCAGAGCACCATATTAGGGTACCTTCTCCCGAGCCTTAACATCATCCACCCTTCGTAGCCCAGCATACTATAACAGACTCAAAGCAAGCACTCCTGCTCCAACGGTCTACGACATCCTCGGTTCTATCAATACTCTGATGGGTTCCTTGGTACTTCCGCGATGAACCCATACAGGCATACCTCCAAATTCCTCAGAGACCAAATCAGCTACCTATCTTTTGATGATTGGCCTTGACCTTTCCACCGATCAAACCTCTCTCTTCATAACCATTTCCCACTTCCTTACCGGCCAGATCACCAGTAATCCTCTCCAATATCATACACATCCGTGTTGCCCCTAGGGCAACGAAAAACTTGACACAAACTTCTTCGTTCATCACCATACAAAAGCTCCGTCTATATCCAACATCCAAGGCGACCATAATGGGTTAGCCACCCTCTGCTAACCCTATCCCACAACCTTCATTTACCCGAACTGTCTCACCTAAAGGCGTTCCCTTCCACGGTTTCCATCTAAATCCTTATCTTGAATCCAATCCGCCCAGTCTTCATGTCGCCCTGATCCGCCCTTGGTTTTCATTCTCACCAGCTAAACAGCCATCAGCAAAACCAAGGTAGTCTTCACCTCAACTACTCCGGCAAATGCGATCATGGAAGGATCCATAATCATCTCTCATCCCACTGAACAATCCTCAGGGTACTAATCCTCGGCACCTAGATAACCATTATCTCATCCTGCATAGAAATCATCTGCCCCACAACCCAATCTGACCAATCAGCCTGCTAAAACCGTATCTCGTACTCGAGGGAACACGACACAGTATTGCTACAATAAAGCACCCGGCACTCCTGATCAGCACAAAGTATTCACTAGAACACAGCACAGTACCACCTCAACATAGCACACTCCATCCGACAACGCCTTATCTCTCACTGAGGCACGAGGGGCACAACCTCGAACAAGGCACAGTACCCCGGTACCCACATGCGATACCAATCCTCCAGGACGTAAAATCCTTAATCGATCACTACACCAATACGACCTAATGCTCCTGGCCAACGCTTATCCTTGTTCCTGGCATCCCTTATATTTTCCAAATAACATAACTTCCGCCATGGCTTGATCCTGTCGTTGCTTAATATGTTGCTTCCGCGCTGATCCTTCCCGATTGATACACAATCTCACCAAGGCATTTCCTTAAAACCTCGCTCCGACTCCTTCCTAACTTCGCCCAGTTCTTCCTGCCTGGGAAGGATTCTCGGCTCACAATACTTTCATTCCTTGAAAGTATTGACTAGCGCTCCTGAGATGAGCTGTCACATATGACACATTCCTTATTTCGAAGACGTTTGTCCTACACGCATAATTCTTGTTGAAGCCTGAAGTAGATTCCCGGTCTTTGAGTAATTTCCCTGCGTCAATCCTTCTGAGTATCAGTCCATGCAAGCAGAACCCTTGTGTCCCAAGTCACCATAGCTTGCGTAATCTTGCAATCGACCCAACAGGTCGCGTTGTCTCCTCAGTCCGACGTCTCACCTTCCATGGTCTGCCCTTTTTATACTAAAACTCGACTCTCTAGCCCCTACTGCTGTCTAGGTCCTAAGTTGAAACGATATATAATCGTTCAACGTTCTCCATGCCTTAATGGAAATAATCAAAACTCCCATGGAAGTGACCACGCCTCCCTAGCATGGCCAAGATCCTTGCCTCTTCGCAATGCATACAACCTCCAACCGCTTCCTTGAATTTGCAGAATTCCCTTTACTCAAAGCTATTCCAAACACCTTTACCCTAAGGTGAAAAGCTACTCGATGCACCAATAACCACTTGCTAGCTCCAGCACGCAATGACACTCCTATCTTCCTCCTTCAAGCTACAACTTTCCCTTTTCAAGGCCTTAGCCCCTGCCGGCGAGCTCCCTGCCTTGTTAGATCGCGGGTATCCATCCCCACGTCGTCTACCTCATTGCCATGAGACTTCCATCCTCAATGGTCGGTTATGTCACACTGGGAACCCTTCTTCCCTTTCCGCTTCAACCCTCTACTTGTGGCTATATGTCCAAGGAGCCATCTTATGTGGGCCTTTATCCCATAAGTCACACACTACTCGCATTTTTCATCATACCTTGTACGTAGTCTCCAATTACTCTAACTTCAGCTGGGTAGTAGGAGTCAAGGTCCATCAGCTTCAGCAGCTGGACGGGCCCTTCCTGCTCTTCGAGTGACACAAGTCAACATAATGTCGGCACTTTAATTAATCTGGATTCTAGTCCATTCCCTAAAGGAGTACCTAGTAATCCTCTGGAACCTATCTGCAGATTCCCAAGCCACGGTTCCTAATTAGTTGCCAATCCCTTCTCCTCTTATCATCATAATCCAAGCTAACCCAAGTCCAATGCTTGGTAATTCGTAATGGAAGTACTCCCATATTCTAGAAGCTGAGCTATTTCCGCATTAAGCTTCGTTCTTTCTCTTAGAACTACAACTCTCCCCCACTTGGAATCTGTGCCAATACCTAGTGCTGATCGCGATCGATCAGCGCCTCGAACCTTTGTAACAAATCTAATCCTCATACCATGCCGTTAGTCCATTAAACATGAATAAGGTCTATCGGGATTCATATCCATAGACCTTCGAAACATCGACATGCAAAACCCAGATGCATCGGCTAGCAACCCGGATGCATCACCTAACCCATTGCTATCAATCATAACCCTCGTTGATACCTCAACTGCGATAAATTTCTGCACCTATGATCCATCACGATCTACCTCAATCGGTCACACCCGAAACTACTCCCAATCCACTCTTCATTACCGAACATCGCCACGATGAAGACGTGTGCTTCCTTTTCGCCACTAACTCATAATGTGAATCATACCTGATTCTCTACCCTACCCGGTTCCTTAGAATTTTGGGTAACTCTTCCTGACTCATGTATGAATCCTGTGCTTTCGGTAGTACGGGCCCTATACTACCTTCCACACCTATTCGTACTTGTTCCAGAATTTGTCCCCCAATACTCTAATTCACCACTCACTCATCTATTTGACATTGGTATTCATACTGTCTCGCACCCAAGTGCCTAACACTTATCCTAGGCTACCTAGGATCTCACACCCCACCCGTGCCTAAAAGAACTTCTGCTAACACCATCGAGTCGCCTCACGGATACACAGTCGTACACAATCGAGAATAAGATAGACATTAAAATAAATGATCCTACCCCAAAGTCACAACCAAAAAAGGAACAGCCAGTAAGGCTAGACCAAGAATTCTTAGGCTATCTTATCCTAATTGTATATAACCCAATAGCATTCACTAAGCAATCTAATAGTGTTAGCGTAGATTCTAAAGCAGCACAAATAACAAACAACAGGCAGAAGGCATCCTAATCCAAGCATTTCTAGCATGCATTTCCTAACTAAATTCCACGCCTATTTCTGGCATACATATATCATCACATAACACAAACTTGGCATGGGTAATTGGGAATCACAAAAACTTACTTGAGCTCGGTTGACGGTTCGCATCGCATCTCATTCTTTTCGAAACCCATTATCCGTTAAAAACCATAAGTCAGGTGTGCATACCATGTTTCAAACCCCCAAGCAACAATCAAACAAGAAATGCAAGGGAATCTTCCACATGTTATTCAACCCAACCACTTAAAACTTTTATAGAGAAAACCTTATTTCTTTAATGAAAAGCTCTTAGTCCTAAGTTTGAGTTTGGATTCCCAATACAGTTCATCCAAATCCCTCAAACCAAGGCTCTGATACCAATTTGTAACGCCCCAATTTTCAATCAAAGTTTTTCTTTAAAAATGTAAGTAAAAACATGAATAATCTTATTAACATGCTTAAGCGGTGTTCATCAAAACTATTATCAGAGTGTATACGTCCCATAATTATATAAATCTTATTTAATAATATAACTACAAATCATAAATGTGTGATGCGCCACCGTCACGCCGAGCTCACCCCTTTATCAATTGAAGTACCTGAAAATGTTTTAAAATCAACGGGTAAGCATAAAGCTTAGTGAGTTCCACAAATTACCATACATACCCACACATTAAACAACCCGTCCTCGAGAACGACCCGACCCTACCCGCCATACAACAGCTACGGTCGTCCATCATACAACAGCTATGGACACGGGAAGGTTCTACCCATCATACAACAGCTATGGGTTCCCGGTTATGGCCAAGCCCATCATACAACAGCTATGGGACAAGGCAATAGTCCAACTCGTCATACAACAACTACGAGGGGACACGCATCAGTACTGAGCCCAACCACAAATAATCACAGATATAGAACAAATCATATAACTGTATCAGAACACACAAGATGCCTAACATGCAACATCATACAGTAAGGTGAGGATACTCACCTGATTCGAAACCGCACAGATTTACTTCAATATCCCCACTTAGCTCGTTCACACACCTATATCCCACATACACAACATGTCACGCACTGACCCAACTCCTATAGACTTGCCTAAAAGTCAGACCCAACGCTTACCACCAAACCAGGGTCAAAACCAAACCTTAGGGTCAAACAGTCGTTCGCCGCGGCGTGGCTTCACGCCCTACGCGCCGCGGCTACCATCGCACAATTACGGGGTTCAGCCGAGTCCGCGCCGCTGACATAGCCAGTCCGCGTCGCGGCTCGTAACATTCCAAAATGTTATTAGCACTTAACAGCACATCAATCGGCTAGGGTTCCTTTTTATACCCTTCTTGGGATCAGAAACTACCCTAAGGTCACTTCCTTATGGACATGCAAGTCCATGCATGTCCTTGGTCCAAACCCTAAGCGTTACAAGTCATCTAAGACTACTAACCACGGGATAACACCATAACACGAGATAAAATTAAATATCAGAAGGTAGATCCTCTTACCTTGCTTCTGGAAAACTAAGGAATGCACCCGATTGACTACAAGCCTTTCCCCACGATGTATTCCTTCCTTCAAGCCTTCAAAGCCTTGGAACCGCAGAGCCTGTGCTGAAACCAGTCGACTGCACTCTAGAAATTTCCCAAAAACACGAACCCTAGGGCTGGGGCCCTTTATATAGGCGTTTAGATCCGAATTAGGGTTTTTCACATTAGCGGCGCACCGCGCCGCTGGTTCTTCCGATCCGCGCCGCGCGTATAAGTCCTTCGCGATTCCAGATCCTTCCTAAAGCCGCGCCGCGGATTAGTCCAGGCCGCGACTCGGCGGAACGGGTCTTACAGGTACAAAGCCCTACATGGATTGATGTTTGGCGGGCTTAGATGGCCCATTATGATGGGCTTTGCCCTAGTTGTGGCTCTTACCTATATATAGTATTGTTTAGGTCATTTGTTAGGCAGAGCTCACAATGTGATGTGTTTATGCTTTTTGCTCATCTTTTGTATATCTCACATATTTGATTAATCAATCATTCGACACTTTGGATATTTGATTCGATCTGTACGTTCTTATTATTCCGTACACGTCAAATCCGACTTTACACGGGTTGATGAGATCAGGAATGATTTCCGCATCATCATCTCTGTGTACTCCACTAGGACCTGGTTGTGTACCTGAATGATTACCAGAAAACATATAGAATGGTTTAAACATTTCTGCATAGTTAAACAACCAGTCGGGTCCAACACGAGCATCCGTCTCGTTCTCTTCTAGCTATCTCACGTCATATGATTCCACGATCTGCTTGGTCACCTTGTTGTACACCCGATATGTAGTTTTACTTGCATATCCGATGAAATAGCAATCATCTGCTTTAGAATGGAACTTCGGAGTAGCTTCAAGATGAAGAAGCGTGCAAGGGCAACCGAAGGTACGGAAATGCGAGACCTTTGGTTTGCGACCATGGAGAATCTCATACGGAGTCTTCATTTGATTTTTGTTGATGATGACCCGATTCTGACCATAACAGGCTGTATTAATTGCTTCAGCCCAACAGATCACTAGTAGTTTAGAGTCACACAGCATGGTACGTGCAGCATCAATCAAACTTGTGTTCCGACACTCAGCAACACCGTTTTGTTGAGGTGTTCGAGCGGCACTATATTGACGTTGCACACTCTTATCTGCACAAAACTTATTTAGCACCACATTCTTGAACTCAGTTCCATTGTCGCATCGGATGTCCTTCGTCTTCAGATTCGTTTGATTCTCGATAAGAGTAATGAACTTCATGACCAGCTCTGTAGTTTCACTTTTTTTCTTTAAGAAGAAAACCCAAGTAAAACGTGAGTAATCATCAATAATGACTAAGCAATAAGAACTTCGATTAATATTGAGTACATTAACAGGGCCAAAAAGATCCATGTGAAGCAACTGAAGGCTGGAGTCAATGGAATTGATCATTTTGGCTTGTGTGGCTTCCGATGATGTTTTCCTTGAGCACAGGCAACACATTTTTCAAATGTAATGAAGTATTTGATTGGAAGCCCCTGGACAAGGTCGTTCTTTTCGAGACGATTCATATTCTTCGCATTGGCATGACCGAGACGTCGATACCACAACATGGCATTTTGTTCTGAAGCTTTCGAGAATAAACAAGTGACGTTTTCTGGAGTGTTGTGATTCATGTCGATAATGTAGGCATTGTATTAACGTTCTGATCAAACAATAATCCACTCTTCGGGGATGACTACGCCAGGTTTGAGAATAAGACATTCATTCTTAATAAAGTGGGTTGAAAAACCTTTGTCACAAATCTAAGAAACGCTCAGCAAACTGTGCTTTAACTCAGGTATAAAGTTAACATTCTCAAACTTCAACACGCCATTAGATACAGTCCCTTTTGTGCGACCTTTCCTCTTTCACCACCCGTAAAGCAAACACATCCACCATTAAAATTTTCAACATTGTACAATTGGGACATGTCGACTGTCATGTGCGTGGAACAGCCACTGTCAACATACCATGGTCTGATGACATTCCTCCGTAACTTTTCCTGCACAAGTTGCGGGATTAATTAGATTTAGGCACCCAGTCCATACGGAAACTGGGTTGACCCTTACTATCAATACACGAAATAGATTCCAAACTCATATCACATTGATCTAACAAAGGTGAAATATCAGAGAATATTTGGACACTGCCTCTAGGAACCCATTTATACTATAATTTCAATCTTTTATCTTTGGTCCAAATGGGAACATTTGCATTAAGTTTAGAATTTCAACTACTATTAGAAGATGATTCTTTAGATGACTTAGAATTCACAAAGTTTGGTAATGTATAGTCATTTCTTGAAGCATGCCTTTTGTTTTGAGCAGTTATATTCCTGGCTTTCGTGTCATTGCAATTTTTATTTCGAGAACGTGACCTCGAGGGTTTTCTTTTATAAGATCTCCCTTTTGGCACGTTCTGCCAAACCTGTTTATGTTGAGAAGCATACAGATATCGGGGACAATTTCTGGCTATTGACCAGCAATTCCACAGTTAAAACAAGTCTGTCTTTTCAAAGAAATATTGGAATTCTGTCCAGGTCCCGATTTGTTCAAATTATTTCCACACACATACAAACATGCAACAGATTTGTTAACCACATTCTTCGACCTATATTTTGGGAATTTAACATCACAAGAGTTTTTCAAAATGCTAGAAGTTTTAATGTCACTTTTCACACACGAATTCAAAACAGGTAAAACACAAATATCAGTCTTTGAGCAGTTTTTATCAAAAATAAGAGCGGGCTTGTCTTCTTCATCCTCATCCTTCAATATTAGTTTATCTTCACATGAGGTAAAAACATCAGTAGATTTCATTTAATAACTCTCAGCGGTGTTAGACTCATCCTTTTGAATAAAATTTAAAAGGTAACATTCTTCAGATTCTTCAATTTCAGAGGATGAAACAAAGTTATTATTGAAGGGAGGGGGAACAGCTCCATAACCAAGTTCTTCACCATATTTACTAGACCGTTTGGTTTGATGTTCAATTATGGACTCAACTACTTTACTTGATACATCAAATTTTTTAAAATTGAATTTAGTATTTTGAAATTTTAATTTCAATGCATCAATTTCAGCAGTCAATCTATCAACTTCTTCGTTTGCAAATTTGAGGTGACAAGATTTTACACTAAATTCTTCACACAATTTGTTAAAATCTGAGGTTTTGGCTTCTAACTTTTCTTGGAAAGGTTTCAATTTCTTTTTAGTGTTATAAACATGATTTTCCATTTCAAACATTTCTTTAACAACCTTATCATTCATTTCATGATATTTAGCAATTTTATCAATGTAGACTTAAGAAGAGCAAAAATGTTCACTAACCTCATCACTGGCAGGGGTGGAAGCAGGATTTGTAGAGACCATGAAAGCGAACTGGAGATCCATCATTTGTTCTTCAGTTGTGTCAATATCATATCACCTTCAATCTGTGCAAGCCGAGGTCTACCATCACCATTCAAGTTCAGATCCTGCAACTGATTATCCCATGTGAACTGCTGAGCAACCATGGCTTTTTCTGTGTTTTGCTGTTGAGGAGCAGCTTCACGATTAGCTCCAGCAGGCATAAGGTTCCGCTCAGTGTTCTCCATCCTAGGCTTAGTACACTCGCGAGCAAAGTGCCCTGGCTCGTTGCAGTTATAACAGCAAAGATTTTATTTTGTTAAAACCCACCTTTCTGTTACCATTGTTATTTACCCAATTGTTTCTGCGAGTACTTTGTGTGACACTCTTGGCTCTAAAGACCGCCATAACGATATGCCAAGAGATGTCCATCTCCTCCAGAACATCAAGGTTGACTTGATTAAGATCCTCTACCATCATCGGTTGAACCAGCTCACCAGCAACGAGAGCATTATAGCAATTTAAGAGACCGGCCATCATTCTCAAAGTTTCTTCAGCTCCTTTGGGAAGAGATGGAATAGAAGTAGCAGCTGCAGCAGTAGGAACAGGCACAATAGGGACTGAAGATGCCATTGATGTGCTTGATGAAGAGGAGGCTTGCTGAGTTTGGACTTTTGCAGGAAGAGCTGAAAATACGATATTAGTAGAAATACCCAAGTTGACAGCTTGATATGAACTGACATGATTGATCTCTCTCTACTTGTCATCCATGTCACATGCTTTTACAATAGCCATTACCTCAGCGAGTGACAGTTTGCCAAGATCTTTGGTCTTTTTAATAATTGCCACATTCATGTCCCAGCTCTTTGGAAGAGAATTCAGCAGCTTCTTGTTTACTTCAGCCTTAGACAACACGATTCCAGCAGTTGTCATCTCGGTGTTCAAGGTGATGAAGCGTTGCAATTGAGTTTCTAGAGATTCTCCAATTACGTGATTGAACATGTTAAACTTTTGACGAAGCATGTCTTGTATGCTTCATGTCATTGTTGCCTTCATAAACTTCAATTAGAGCTTCCCAAAGAGATTTCGCAGTAGTGTATTCTCTAAAACCTTAGGCAATATCAGGAGATAACGCCATTGTAAGAGTAGCAACAGCCTTTTCATCACGGTCCACAGTATCAAATTCCGTATCTGAATAATCTTCAAGAGGTTTATCCATCACAGTTCCATTTTGAAGAGTGATTGTGATTTTGGGAGTTGTACGCAAAAAGCTTCTCCACAGTCTAATGTCTTTCATCTTAATGTATTGTTCGAAACGGTATTTCCATTCCGAAAATCCTTCGGTAATAGTCAGCCAGGGGATACGAGTGACTGTGCGCATAACCGAGTCGAGATCTGAAAGCATTGTTGAGGTTAGGTCCATGTGAAATGATCAAAGAACACCAAAAACAACTAAAAGAAAAATTAAATAGCAGCTGGACCGAAAACCCAAATCACACTGAAATCCTCCACCGAAAACCAACTGGACCGAAGAGCAGCACCAAAAATCAATTAAACCGAAATCCTGGGAAGAAAACCTTTTAACCGAAATTGACCCTAAACCTAAATCGGTGAAACCCTAATGGGCTGACCGAAATCTTCGCTAACGGACCGAAAACCTAACAAACCCTAGCCGAGAACCTGCACAATTTCTGCCGCCACCGAAAACCCATGGAGCATGACCGAAAACCTCAATCAGATCTCAAAATCGCCAAAACAACTCTTAAAACTCCGTTTTTGGATCAAAAACTGTGATTTTTCTTTGAATATGTCAAGAACACGAAGAACGCGAAGAACAAAAACACCCAAAGTTGATCAAAACAGTCCAAAAAAACGCCCAAAACTCCAAGATCCAATCAAATAAAATGATGATTGATACCAAAAAATTCAAAAAAAACGAGGTTATCAACCTCTGATACCAATTGTAGGTCTCGAAATAACTCAAAACGGATCTAAATGGTATCAATCAAATAATAAGAACACAAAATATCACAATCTTCAATGCACTCTATTAAACTTCAATAGGTGGGTACATAAAATCGCTAAGGTTGCTTGAACATACAGAGATTCGCTATATTAGCCTAGTGCTCCAAAACAACCAACCAACACAAAGAAGAACACGATATATATATATATATATATATATATATATATATATATATATATATATATATATATATATATATATATATATATATACAGAGTCCGGATCAAGAGAGAACCAAAATTTTCCTAGGAACCTAGGAACTTTTTAACTAAATTTTTTTTTTCAAAAAAAATGACATAATACACCTAGTCGCTTATATTTAAGACTTTTTGTCAAAAAAATTTGAAAAATAATATGTATACATGAAATGTGCATATATGCACTTTTTTTGCAAATGTGTATATGATCACGTTTCGTGCATATGTGCACATTTCGTGTATATATATATTTTTTTCAATTTTTTTTACAAAAGGGCTTAAATATAAGCGATTAGGTGTATTATGTCATTTTTTTTGAAAAAAAAAATTCAATCAAAAGGTTCCTTGGTTCCCAGGAAAAAAATGGTTCTCATTTGAACTTTAGTCTATATATATATATATATATATATATATATATATATATATATATATATATATATATATATATATATATATATATATATATATATATATATACCTATGTAGTCAAGACTGAGATCCAAAGCCCATGGGCCAAAATCCTATACAGGCCTGACCGAAATCCTAGGGATTTAGGATTTCGGTCATGATGACCGAAATCAAGGGGATTTTGGTCCAGGCTGAAATCTTCAAGCAGCCCCTTAGACTTTGATATTTTCCGTTTAAACCCTGTAAATGTAAAGATTAAACCACAAAATAAGTCCTAACACTTTTTGCTAATGTGGGCTTAGGGTTAGCAAGGTTTTAGGTGTGAGTATATAATGCTTACGTAGCTGTCATTTAGGCTAGTTGGTTGCCTTGAAGTTTGTGCTAATCTAGAGAGAGAAACTTGTATTCAAGCAATGAAGAACCTTATGTACCAGACCTTAGATTAATCAAAAGGTGTGCATTGAAGGTTTAATCTCCTTGTTCTTATTGTTTTTATTCGATAACACGTTTGGGATTTCGTACCAAACATGTTTGTGATCGATACCTGTTGATCTAGTGACTTTTGGGACTTACAATTGGTATCAGAGCCTCAAAACCTTGTGTTTTTGGGTGTTTTGGTATCAATCTATTCAAAACCTTTTCTTGGATCCTGGTGTTCTTGGTGTTTTTGGACGATTTTGGGTGTTTTTGAGCTGTTTTTGATCGATTTTGTTCTTGGTGTTCTTCATTGTTCTTGGTAAAATCGAGCTTGTGATCCTAAAAGTTCTTATTTGTTATGAATTAGTTTAATGGTTTAATCTTGGCATTTAAAAGGAACTAAAATAGAAAATTTTAGAGTTTGAGGGTTGCTTCTGGATTTCGGCCAGGGACCGAAATTCCCCTGGATTTCGGTCATGATAACCGAAAACCCTTAACCAAGGGTTTTCGGTGGGCCTGGTCCTGTGTTTTCGGTTTGATCTGATCCGTGGGCTTAGGATTTCGGTCTGGTTAGGCGTAGCTATATATATGTGTGTTTAGCCTTCATTAGGCTAGTTAGTTGTTTTGGAGCATCGAGCTAGTATAGACGATTTATTGTGTTCAAGCAAGTTGCGTTCTTATGTACCCGACTTTATCAATATAAAGTGTGCATTGAAGAGAAATTTCTCGCATCTGATTGATTTGATTGATACCGTGTTTAAATCTAGGATTATATTCGGACCTACAATTGGTATCAGAGCCTGAAAACCCCATGATTTTGGGCAATTTCGGACTGTTGTGATGAAGTTTGGGTGTTTTTGTTCATCGTGTTCTTGACATCTTCAAGAAAAAATAATCCAAAAACGGAGTTTTTGATCAAAAAACGGCGTTTTGCAAGGTGTTTGTACGATTTTCAGATCTGAAAATCGATTTCGGTCAGGCTCCTATCGATTTCGGTGGCGGCGGAATTGGACCACGTTTTCGATTAGGGTTTGCCTGGTTTTCGGTCTGTTAAGGCGGATTTCGGTCAGCCCGTTAAGCGTTTTCGGTATTACTTTAGGGTTTGATGATTTCGGTTCCTTTCTCGTTGTCGGTCAAGATTTTTTAGCTCGGTTTTCGGTTCACTTGCTCCTTGGTGCTCGTTTTCGGTCCAGGGTAGTTTTCGGTAGTGGTTTTCGACCTGATATTGTGATTTTGGTCCAGTTATTGTTTGTCTTGCTGTTTCTTTATTCTAGTGCTAGTTGATTTTTGATATTTTTCAGATTATATCAGATGGATTCACCTGCCAACAATATTCATTCTGATCTTGACTTCGTTATGGGTACGGTCACCCGTACTCCTAGGCTGCTTAAGGTTGAAGGCTTCTCGAAATGGAAATATAGATTTGAGTTGTACATTAAAAAAGACGTGAAATTATGGAGAAGTTACTTGCGTCCTCCTGTTAGAATTACAATTACTAGATGTGATGTTGTAATTGACAAACCAGTGAATGAGTACACTGACTTGGATTTTGAAAAAGTTGATCTGGATGAGAAAGCCCTAGCAACTCTCTGTATGGCACTTTCGCCAGAAATTACTCAAGGTTTTCGTGAGTCCTAGACTGCAAAATCTCTGTGGGATGCATTAATTGAAGTCTACTAGGGGAATGAAGATATGAAACAGAGCATGCAAGACCTGCTTCGTCAGAGGTTCAACATGTTCAATCACGTGCTTGGAGAGACTCTCGAGGCTCAATTACAATGCTTCACTACTTTAAACACTGAAATGACAATAGCTGGAATCACTCTGTCAAAGATAGAAATCAACAAGAAGCTACTGAACTCCCTTCCAAGAAACTGGGACATGAACGTGGCTGTTATTAAGAAGACCAAGGATTTAGCCAGACTTTCTCTCTCTGAGATCATGGCTATCATAAAGTCATGTGACATGGATGACGAACAGAGAGAGATCAACCATGTCAGCTCCTATCAGTCTGCTAATCTTGGAACCTCAACAAACAACACTTTTTCAGCTCTCGCTGCTCAAGTTCCAACTCGGCAAGCTTCTTCCTCTTCCGACATATCACTGGCACCTCTAGTTTTCCTGCTCTAGTCACTGCTGCAAAATCAACTACTTCTGTTCTTCCCAAGGGAACTTAAGAAAATTTAGGCTTGATGGCTGGTCTCTTAAATTGTTATAATGCTCTTGTTGCTGGTGAGCTGGTTCAACCGATGATGGTAGGAGATCTTGATCAAGTCAACCCCAATGATTTGAAAGAGATGGACATTTCTTGGCATATCGCTATGGCAGTATTCAGGGCCAAGAAGTTCACTCAGAGGTCTGGCAGAAACAATTGGGTTAACAACAATGGAGACAGGAAGGTGGGGTTCAGCAAAGCTAATCTTTGGTGTTTCAATTGCAACGAGCCAGGGCGCTTTGCTCGTGAATGCACTAAACCCAGAATGGAGAATACTGAGAGAAATATGGTACCTGTTCGAACAAACCGTGATGCTGCTCCTCAACCTCAGAATGCAAAAAGAGCCATGGTTGCTCAACAGTTCATGTAGGAGAACCAGTTGCAAGATTTGAACCTAAATGGAGATGGTAGAGCTCATCTTGCAAAGATTGAAGGTGATATGGACGTTGATGCAGCTGAAGAGCAAATGATGGATCTCCAGTTTTCCTTCATGGTTTCCACTAATCCTGCTACCACCCCCGCCAGTGATGAGGTTAGTGAACTTTCTTGCTCCTCTCAAACATGCATTGACAAAACTGCTAAATACCGTGAGTTGAATGATAAATTAGTTAGAGAAATTTTTTATTTAGAAAATCTTGTCTATAAACATAAAAAGAAACTGAAACCTCTCCAAGAAATGTTAGAAGCTAAAACCTCAGATTATCATAAAATGCAAGAAGAACTTAGTGTAAAAAGTTGCCATCTTAAGTTTTCAAATGAAGATATTGCTAGATTGACTACTGAACTTGATACACTGACATTAAGATTTCAAAATGCTGAATTCAATTTTAAATAATTTGATGTATCAAGTGAAGTAGTTGAGTCTATAATTGAACATAAAATCAAACGGTCTAGTAAACATGGTAAAGGTCTTGAGTATAGATCTGTTCCCCCTCCTTTCAATAATAATTTTGTTCCATCTCCTGTAAGCGAAGAATCATAAGAATGTTATCTTTCCAATTTCATTCAAAAGGCTAAATCTGGCACCGCTAAGAGTACTATAATGAAATCTACTGATGTTTCTACCTCATTGCAGATGAACTAAAAATGAAGGATGAGGATGAAAAAGACAAGCATGCTATTATTTTTTATAATAATTGTTTGAAAACTGATACTTCTGTTTTGCTTGATGGTGTGAAATTTGACATTAAAACTCATGATGTTTTGGAAAAACCATGTGATGTTAGTTTTAAAAAATCTAGGACAAAGGTTTTGGTTAACAAATCTGTTGCATGCTTGTGTGTGTGGAAATAATTTGAATAAATCTGGACCTGGACAGAATTCCAATACCCCTTTGAAAAGACAGACTTGTTTTAACTGTGGAATTGCTGGTCATATAGCTATAAATTATCCCCGACACTTGTATGCTTCTCAACATGAACATGTTTGGCAGAACGTGCGAAAAGGGAGTTCTCATAAAAGAAAATCCTTGAGGTCACATTCTCGAAATAAAGATTGCAATGACACAAAAGCCAGGAATCAAACTACTCAAAACAAAAAGACTGGTTCTAGAACTGACCATGTTTTACCAAAATTTGTAAAGTCACAGTAATCTCAAGAATCAACTTCAATTAGCAGTTCCAATCCTAAATTTAATGCAAATGTCCCCATGTGGTCTAAAGATAAAAGATTCAAATTACATTATAGATGGGTTCCTAAAGGCAGTGTTCAAAAATCTTCTGATATTTCACCTTTATTTGATCAACGTGATATGAGCTTGGAATCAATTTCTTGTATTGATATTAAGGGTTAACCCAGATTCCGTATGGACTGGGTGCCTAAATTTAATTAATCCCGCAACTTGTACAGGAACAGTTATGGAGGAATATCATCAGACCATGGTATGTGGATAGTGGCTGTTATAGGCACATGACAAGTGACATGTCCCAACTACATGACGTTGAAAATTTTAATGGTGGATGTGTCTATTTTACGGGAGGTGAAAAGGGAAAGATCACACAAAAGGGAACTGTGTCAAATGGCGTGTTGAAGTTTGAGAATGTAAACTTTGTAGGTGAGCTCAAGCACAGTCTGCTGAGCATTTCTCAGATTTGTGACAAGGGTTTTTCTACCCACTTTACAAAGAAAGAGTGTTGTTTCTCAAACCTGGCATAGTCATCCCCGAGGAGTGGATTCTTGTCCGACCAAGACAACAAAGCAATGCTTACATCATCGACATGAATCACAACACTCCGAAAAACGTCACTTGCTTATTCTCGAAAGCTTCAGAACAGAACGTCATGTTGTGGCATCGACGTCTCGGTCATGCCAATGCAAAGAATCTGAATCGTCTCGCAAAGTACGATCTTGTCCGGGGGCTTCCAATCAAGGAATTCATTAAATTTGAAAAATGTGTTGCCTGTGCTCATGGCAAACATCATCGGAAGCCACACAAGCCTAAAATGATCAATTCCATTGATTCGCTCCTTTAGTTGCTTCACATGGATCTCTTTGGCCCTGTTAATGTTCTCAGTATTAACCACAGTTCTTATTGCTTAGTTATTATTGATGACTACTCACGTTTTACTTGGGTTTTCTTTTTGAAGAACAAAAGTGAAACTGCAGAGCTGGTCATGAAATTCATCACTCTTGTCGAAGATCAAACGAATATGAAGACGAAGGCCATCTGGTGCGACAATGGAACTGAGTTCAAGAACGTGGTTTTAAATAAGTTTTGTGCAGATAAGGGAGTGCAGTGTCAGTATAGTGCTGCTCGAACACCTCAAAAAAATGGTGTTGCTGAGCGTCGGAATAGAACTCTAATTGATGCTGCACGTACCATTCTGTGCGACTCCAAATTGTCGGTGATCTTTTGGGCTGAAGCAATTAATACATCATGTTATGTTCAGAATCGGGTCATCATCAACAAACCTCAAATGAAGACTCCATATGAGATTCTTTATGGCCGCAAACCGAATGTCTCATATTTCCACACTTTTGGTTGTCCTTGCACCCTTCTTCATCTTGAAGCTACTCCGAAGTTCAACTCCAAAGCGGATGATTGCTACTTCGTTGGATATGCAAGTAAAACTGCGTATCGGGTGTATACCAAGGTCACTAAGTAGATCGTGGAATCGTATGATTTGCGTTGGCTAGAAGAGAACGAGACAGATGCCCGTGTTGGACCCGACTGGTTGTTATGCTGATCTATTTAAACCGTTTTATGTGCTTTCTGCTGATGTTTCAGGCACACAACCAAGTTCAAGTGGAGTTAACAGAGATTATGATGATGAATTCATTCATGATCCCATCAAATCGTCAGTGATCCTTGAAGACCCTGTTCTAAATGACGGTGCATCTCCTGCCTCCACTTCTATAACTGAAGATGCTCCTGATGATTCATCTCAGTTTGTTGGCAAACCTCCAGTTGTCGATCAATCTGCTTCTCATGACGATGTTATCAACACTGATCTTGCTAATCTTTTTGGTTCCACTCTCATGGAGTCTCTCTTTCCCGAAAGAATTCCTGATGAGTATGTTGCAGGTACTTCCCATGACTTCAGAGATTCTGACAGAGGTGCTTCAGGCTCAGGAAGTGTTGAAAACATAACAAATCTTCCGGTTTCTACTTCTTCTCTCGAACATGTAGTGCCTTTAAGAATACAACGGGATCACCTAATTGATAAAGTAATTGGCTCTCTGGATGATAGGGTTCAAACTAGAAGCCAGAGTGGTCAAGTCAACGAGTGCCTCTATTCATGCTTTATCTCTCAGCTTGAGCTGAAGAATGTTCAGATGGCTCTCAATGAACCAAGTTAGGTGGATGCCATGCATGAAGAGCTTAATCAGTTCGAGAAGTTGAATGTCTGGCAATTAGTGGAGCTACCCGAGGGCAAAAAGTCTCTTGACACAAGATGGGTATTTCGGAACAAGCAAGATGACTCGGGAGTTATAGTGCACAACAAGGCATGCCTGGTGGTTCGTGGATTTTGTCCAGATTAAAGGACTTGATTATACTGAAGTTTATGCTTCGGTGGCAAGACTTGAAGCGATTCGGATTTTTCTCGCCTACACATCGTATATGAACTTTAATGTATACGAGATGGACGTTAAGACCGCATTCTTGTACGGGGAAGTGAAAGAAGAGATTTATGTTGATCAACCTCTGGGTTTCGTCAGCTCAAAATTTTCGAATCACATTTACAAGCTGGATAAGGCTCTCTATGGTCTTCATCAAGCTCCCCGTGCCTGGTATGCAACATTGACAGATCATTTGTTGCATCATGGTTACATAAGAGGCACAATTGACCAGAATCTGTTCATTAAGTGACAAAATGCAGACCAAAACGTTGTCCAGATTTATGTGGATGACATTATCTTTGGTTCTACAAGTGAGGCCTTATGCAAAGAGTTTGAACAACTGATGAAGAAACGATTCGAGATGAGCTCGTTAGATGAGATGACGATGTTTCTTGGGTTACAAGTTAAGCAAAGTTCAAAGGGTATTTAGATTCACCAATGCAAATATGTGGAGGATATTCTCGAGAAGTTTGAATTCAAGGATGCAAAAGCTGCCAATACCCCGATGTCTGAGCAACCACTGCTATCTTCTGATCCAGATGGAGAACCTGTCGATCAAATGTTCTATCATTCAATGATTGGTTCCCTAATGTATTTGACTACCAGCAGACCGGACATCGTTTTTGCAGTCTGTCAGTATGCTCGACATCAGGCTAATCCTAAAAACTCTCATTTAAATACTGTCAAATGGATCTTTAGATACCTTAAGGGGAGACCTAAATTGGGTCTCTGGTATCCAAAGAACCATGAGTTTGATCTTTATGCATTTTCAGATAGCAATTATGGGGGTTGCGACATTGACAGAAAGTCCACTAGTGCTGGATGTCAATTCTTAGGAGACAGACTTAATTTCCTGGCAATGCAAGAAGCAGCAGACCGTGTCAACTTCTACAGCTGAGGCTGAATATGTTGCTGTCTCGGCCTGTTGTTCTCAGGTTATCTGGATGCAGCATCAACTCCTTGACTATGGTATGAACTTTCTTGACACTCCTATATTGTGCGACAATGAGGCGGCTATCCAAATTGTGAAAAACCATGTCCAGCATTCTAAGACTAAGCACATTGACATTGAAATTCACTTTATTCGAGATTACTACTAGCGAAAACTGATTCATTTGTAATCAGTCCATACAGATAACAATGTGGCAGACTTATTCACAAAACCTTTTGCAAAAACTCGGTTCAATGTGCTAGTTGAGATGCTCAAAATGATAAGTTTCGATGACTGTTGAATCAGTTCTGTAAATATTGTATATTATTTTTTGTTTAGTTAAAATTTGTTCATGGTTTTGTTTTTCAAAATTCTTTCTCATGCACAAATTTAGGGGGAGAATTAAAACAAAACAAAAATTACAAAACTTAAAAAAGATACAAAAATATTTTTCTTTTCTTTATGTTTTACTTGCAGAAAATCAAAATTCCAAATATATTTTCCTTTTACACAAATTTGCACGATCGTAAATGTTTCTAAAAAATACCAATTAGAAAAACAGATCCAAATCTTCATGTCAAAGATGTGACTCACTATTATCGTGACTCGCTAAGACATTCTTTACCTATCGACGACGCACTGAGTTAAACCACTCACTGTTGAGACACATTAAATTGTGCTGATGATTCTCATTGGTAAACCACAATGAGTATGAAGCACTAACAACTTTTCTCTTAAACCAACCTAAAGTTCTTTCTGCAACACAAACTTCTAGACACTTTGAGTAAAGCCACTCAGAGTCGAGAGTTAAAATTCTGTGCCGATGGTTAGATTACGTACCGTAATCTATCACACACACCAATCCATTCTCAACCACCTATCTTCCTATTGCAAGAAATATACGACTCGCCATTTTAAACCAAGTGGTGATGATATTTCGAAACTTGATGCCAGTGATCTCTGCTACAACACAAGTAGTAGACGTGAGACATCAATAACCATTCTTAACTACAACGCTTCTAAGTTCAAGAGTTGGATGACTCAGTGTAATAAACCATAAACTGATGACAATTCAAAAGTCTTGCCAATAGGTATGTCTAATAACCAAGACATATTACACGCTCATACCACTCTTGACCTAAAACTTCTTCTAATAAAGATGTTCGTGATTCAATATGATATTACCTCGTATTGATGAAACATTGAAACTCTGGGTCAGTAATCGTTATTGTTTACCACAATAGCTGTGAGACCCCAACAACTTTTCTGGATTCAAAACTGGCACTAGGATGGTACACTCCGCAGAGTTTGGATACCATTGAACGTCTTGCCAAGAGCCAAAGTCAACTTGTTGACTTGTCAACTGCATTGAGATCTTTGATCAAGGATATGCAGGGGCCAAAATCAAAACAGCCACAAGTAGTTCACCGTACTCAAACAATCGCAGTGCGTTCCCTCGGGATCACACAGATACTGCGAGAAGTCTCATTCTGAGCCAAGGATGAATCCTTGAACAACTGTGGTGAGAGTTTATAACTCCGTGACCCACAGGATTTGCAGTCAAAGTTCGTATCTATAAGCGCCAGCTAAAGTGAAGTTCAAAGTTTTCGACACGAATTTTCTGTTCCCGAAGAAGGTGAAGCTTAATTCCATGTGACAGGCTGCTTGAATTCCTACTCAATCAGTTTGTTGCTACATCTACACCTGTATATCATCTAGAAGAGAAGAAATGATTCAGACTCTAGTTAAAGTCAAAGTCAAATCAAAAGCTGGATGTGTGGAGTCAAGACCTCCGCTGAAGCCCGTACCAAATGAGCTTTCAATGTTAAATCTGATGATAGTCCAATACCGAAGATGAAGTTGTCTCTACAATGTGCTGAATGCTATCAACATCTTTACCCGTTAGTCATTCAAGGGGGAGATTGTTAGAATGTTGCTGCAGTGTTCAACCGAGGTCAAGTCTAAGAGAAGCTTGAAGATTAAATGAAAGTATTAAACCAAGGGGTAGATTGTTAGGAATTATTTTAGTGGTTTAATCTTTGCATTAACAGGGACTAAAATAGAAAATATTCAAGTTTGAGGGCTGTTTCTGGATTTCGGCCAGAGACCGAAATCCCCCTGGATTTCAGTCATGATGACTGAAAACCAACGGTTTTCAGTGGGCCTGGTCCTGTGTTTTCGGTCTGATCTGATCTGTGGGCTTAGGATTTTGGACTAGTTAGGCGTAGCTATATATATATATATATATATATATATATATATATATATATATATATATATATATATATATATATATATATATATATATATATATATATATATATATATATATATATATATATATATATATATATATATATATATATATATATATATATATATATATATATATATGTGTGTGTGTGTGTGTGTGTGTGTTTAGCCTTCATTAGGCTAGTTAGTTGTTTTGGAGCATCGAGCTAGTATAGACGATTTATTGTGTGCATTGAAGAGAAATTTCTCACGTTTGATTGATTTGATTGATATCGTATTTAGATCTAGGACTGTATTGGGACCTACATTATTTTCACCAAAAACGGCATTTTTGGATCTGCTGGGTGATTTTGGTCAGACTTGGTGGTTTTGAGTGGCGGCGCTAACGATTTCGGTTAGGGTTTTGACGTTTTTGGTCCGTTCTGTTGGGCTTTAGGTCAGTCCAGTTCGATTTTTCGGTGAAGCTCTTAGGGTTTGGCGATTTCGGCGAAGTTTGAAATTTTCGGTCAGAATCTGACCTTGTTTTCGGTCCAGCTGTGTATTCGGTTGAGGATTTCGGTCAAGAGTGATTTCGGTCAAGTCAGAACAGTTTTTGGTGCTTTTCGGTTCGGTATTTAATTTCACATTTCCAATGGAGTTAGCTTCCACTATGCATTTTGATCTTGATTCTGTCATGGGTACGGTTACCCGCATTCCTCGACTGTTAAATGCTGAAGGGTTTTCGAAATGGAAATACAAATTCAAGAAATACATCAAAATGCAAGATGTAAAAGTGTGGAGAAGCTTTCTACGTGAGCCTATCAAGATTATAGTCACTCGACAAGATGGTACTGTGGTAGAGAAACCTATTGAAAAATACACAGATGCGGATTTTGATTTGGTGGACGAAGATGAGAAATCCCTTTCCATTCTCACTATGGCATTATCTCCGGATATTGCTCAGGGATTTAGAGAGTACAAAACCGCTAAATCTTTATGGGATGCGTTAATCGAAGTCTACGAGGGAAACGATGACATGAAACAAAGCATGCAAGATCTACTTCGTTAGAGATTTAATATGTTCAATCATGTG
Source organism: Cichorium intybus (assembly GCA_023525715.1). Classification (NCBI taxonomy): domain Eukaryota; kingdom Viridiplantae; phylum Streptophyta; class Magnoliopsida; order Asterales; family Asteraceae; genus Cichorium; species Cichorium intybus. The sequence continues at coordinate 3,898,379 of JAKNSD010000045.1, read as the reverse complement.
CTTGGAGAGACACTTGAGACTCAATTACAACGTTTCATCACGTTAAACACTAAGATGTCCACTGCTGGAATTGTGTTGTCAAAAACCGAAGTCAACAAGAAACTACTGAACTCCCTTCCCAGAAATTGGGACATGAATGTGTCGGTGATCAAGAAAACTATGAACCTAAACATACCGACTCTTGCTGAAACCATGGCTATCATCAAAGCTTGTGATATGGATGATAAGCAAAGGGAAATAAATCATGTCAATTCCTACCAATCTGTCAACCTGGGCGCATATACTAATAGTGCATTTTCTGCCCTTCCTGCACAACATGTTCCTTCTTCCTCCGGTTTACCAATGGCAGCTCTAGCTCCTACTGCTCCTAGCTCTGTTCCTCAATCAACTTCTTCAGTTCCAGCTGTTCCCAAGGGAGCTAAGGAAAACTTGGCTATGATGGCTGGACTTATGAACTGTACAATGCTCTTGTTACTGGCGACATGATCAGAGATCTTGATCAGATTCACCCTGACGATGTTGAGGAAATGGACATCTCCTGGCATATTGCTATGGCGGTATTCAGGCTAAAAAGTTTACTCAACGGACGGGTAGAAACAACTAGGGAGAAAATGGAGATAGGAAGGTGGGATTCAACAAGACCAAGCATCGGTGCTACAATTGTCACGAGTTGGGACATTTCGCTCGTGCATGCACCAAGCCAAGGGTGGAGAATGCAAACACTGAAAGGAATCTGGTGCCGACTGGAACTAATCGTGAAGCTCCTCACAATACCGAAAAGGCTATGGTGGCACAACAATTGACATGGGAGGATTAGATACATGCCCTAAACTTGACTGAAAAAGGAGGAACTCATCAAGCCCAAATTGAAGCTGACAAGGATGCTGATCGTATTGAAGAGGAAATGATGAACTTGCAGTTTGCATTTATGGTAATCTTGTTAGAGAAGTTTTTAATTTGCAAAATGACGTTTATAATCTTAAATAGAAACTAAGACCTCTTTAAGAAACACTGGATGCTAAAACTTCTGATTTTAAGATATTACAGGATGATTATAGCATAAAATATTTTCACCTTAAATTTGCTAATGAGGATATTGTTAAATTGACTGCTGAACTTCATGCATTAAAATCAAAATTTCAAGATGTTGAATTCAATTTTAAAAAATTTGATATGTCAAGTGAGGTAGTTGAGTTGATAAATGAACATCACACGAAATGGTCTAATAAACATGGTGAAGGTCTTGGATACAAAAGTGTTCCACCACCTTTTAATGACAACTACACCCCCTCCATTGAAAATCAAGAGACTGAGCACCCCACTGTATCCTGTTCTGTGACAACCTAAATTTTTAAATATGAAATAAGGACTTAAGCTAAGTACTTTGATACTTAGAAGTTTGATGTTCAAACGAGTTAAATGTATGCGGAAGGGAAAAATGGTCAAATAATGTGAAAATATGGAAACTTAAGTTTTAAGACCTTTTATTAAGTCATAATGAAGTATTATTTCATTTGGAAATTTGATTTAAAGACCCGAGGGCAAAAATGGAAATTTGGGACTAAAAGTGAAAAGAATAATTGTAAATCTTCAAAAATTAATATCCAACTATCTATAAGGAATTGGTAAAAAGTCATCAAAGAGACTTTTGTAGATTTTGATGTAATAAGTGTTGAAAAATATTTTTTTATGTGACCATCATTGAAATAAGAAGAACTATTTTTATATTATCTAACAAATATTATCAGTTTATTTCAGGTTGCGTGGATTCGAGATTGAACGATTAAACGACAAAATAAGAAAATAATTTAAAAAAAAGGATTGGAGTTAAATTTATCATTTATTAAACTTGATTATTGAGGAATAGTTATTTTAATTATTTTCTACATAATTGATTTTGATAAAAGATGCAATTTAATTGAAAAAGAATTTTAAAGCCAAAACAAAGAAAAATATAAAAGAAAATAAAATTAAATCTATTTAAAATGAATTTTTGGAAATATATTTTCTAAATAATTTATTTTATTAGACTTAATTAATTTTATAAATTAAAAATGATTTTTCCTAATTTATTTGAATTTATTTCGGATTTTAAATCATTTTTAAACTAAAAAACAAAAGAAATTGGACCAGGCCAACTATTCCAGCGCAGCCCAATCTGCGAAGCCCAAGATCCGGCCCATTTCCCTGATCCAGCCCAACTTCGGAGCCCAAGACCCAGCGCCTGATCCATCCGCCGCTCCGGATCCGAACCCGCACCCGCCCCCGATCCATTTCGTCACACAAAAGATCCGCGCACGTGACCCGCCTTCGACCGGATCCGAACCCGTCCGAACCGACCCAAAGTCCGCGTGTTTCAGCTCCAATATTTACAGATTTGGTCCCTAAACTTCCGAAAACCTTCCAAAACTCACCCAAAACCTTTAAAATCCATATATAAACCATTTTTACACCATTTTTTCATAACTACACATTTAAATCATCCAAAAATCCACCAAATCCTCTCCAACTTCCACCATCTTATTTCCAACTTCCAAACACTCTCCAAAACACCAAGAACACACACCAAAAACACCAAGAACACACACCAAAAACACCAAGAACACCAAGAAAAACACCAAGAACACCAAGAAAAACACCAAGAACACCAAGATCAACACCAAGAACACCAAGATCACCAAGATCATCAAACAAGAACAAATAGAGACACAGTCTATTAGAAATCCAGTCCAACCCTAAGCCAGTTCAGTCAATTTATTTGACGAACCTACTTGATAGACCAGTCGTTCCACAGTCCTGTTATAAACCAGTTCAGTCAATCTATTGACGAACCTACTTGATATATATATATTTATATAATTATAGTCATTTACATTATTTATCGTTTTATGTCTTTTAATTATAGTCATTTATATTATTTATCGCTTTAAGTCATTTAATTACTGCAATTTATATTATTTATATATCTTTCACACAGTAAACGGTGCAAACCTTTATTTGTGGCGATCAGATTATATATTTTTATTCTGCAACTCTTATTATTTATTCCGCATTTATCTTTAATATATATATATATATTTGTCACACAATAAACGGTGTAAACCTTTATTTGTGGTGATCATATTTTATATTTTCAACAATTGGTATCAGAGCTTGTGTGATTTATATTGAAATTTTCGTTGAAAAACTTTTGGTTAGCGTTTATATAAACCTTCCATAAGCGTTTCTTTGAATATTTCATTTTAATATCACTTGTTAAAAAATCCTTCTTTTTAAATTAAAATTAAAAATCTTAAAAACATGTCTTCTGCTAATTACTCCAACATGAACTCAGTTTCTATTGCTAACAGTTTAGGATCTGGTTCACGGGCACCCATACTTATTCCCGAAGAGTATAATTCGTGGGTTGGCCGTATGAATCTTCATCTTAACTCCATAAGTGAAAATGTTTGGAAATGTGTAGAAGGAACATATATTGCTTCAGAGGATTTGTCTACCCTTGCTACAACTCAAGCAACTCGTGTTAGCTAATAACATAATTGGAATCGTGGATGTGCAGTTCCTTCACAGCTTCTGCAGCCTACATAATTGGTCTTCAGTATGGTCATATATTCCTATTCTCGGTTTCCATCTCTTTCTATTTCTCCTATTCGATCCCAACCCCATTTGCACACAGTACAATTTTTTTAAGGCTAAGGGTATTTTGGTCATAAAAAATACAAGAAAAATAAACTCAAAATAGTCATGAAATTTTTGAATTTAATGATTAATATAAGTAAAATGATACTAAAAATGGAAATTTGGTCGAAATTATATGGGTAATAGCAATTTACTTTGCTAATACGATTTTTAGAATTGGGATTTTATTTTTATAATGGATAACTTGATATGAATTCCTTGGTTAATTGGTTTTTCGAAAGTTCGAGTTACAATGATGTGGCTCTGGATCTTTTTGGATGAAATGGCTTTTTTTGGTCAAAAAGGAAAAATGCAGGAAAAATATATATTTAGGCTGAAACGTTTAAGGATCTTTTTGGGTAATAGCCAAAGGTGTTGTTTGATGTTGTCTGATGTCAATGAGGATCCAAGTAATATTGGGTTGGTCGAGTTTCGATTGCAATCATGTCGTTCGAATTTCAACTGCAATCATGTTCTGTCGACGTTGGGTATCCTGTTGCTGCATTGAAGCTACTTGGTCATAATTATGCCTTTCTCCGGAGGCTATCATGGAGTGTTGGAAATTGTAAGCTTAATTTTTTTGCTGGATGAAGTGTCACTCAAGGCAATATACTTTGGGCCTTCTACTATGCTCAATATCAAATGTCATGTGTAAGTGTGTGTGCTGTTATGTAGCCATCTTTGGCTAATAAATTAGCAGGAGCCAATTTAGTGAGGTTTAGTTTTGTTTAATTTAGTCGCATAGTATCTTACGTTTTGTACTCAAATGAGGACAAAACTTTTTCATTATGGTAAAATAATTGTATAAATTATTTATGTTTGTTGCTATTGCTTCTTATCTCTATTAAACTTTATCAACAATTTCGTTTACATTATTATCATTCATATGTTTTGTTTATTTTTTTAATGCGTTTATATATTTAGTGACAAATTTGGCTCAACTTTAAGTAAGTAAATTGAAACTGTATCTAACTAAACTTGGTATCTCTATATTTTAACTAACAGAAACTATTTGTCAAAACGAAACCATTTACCGCCGCCGCATTGCGCGGGTACGCAGCTAGTATATATATATATATATATATATATATATATATATATATATATATATATATATATATATATATATATATATATATATATATATATATATATATATATATATATATATATATATATATATATATATATAAAGAGTCGGTTACCATAAATATATAATTATATTAATTTAAATTAAATTTATTTATTTTTCAATTATTGTTATGCCCCTATACATATTTAAAATGGTTCGTCAATATTTAGTTACAAGATTACACAATATTTATCTAATTACATTTGATCCAACTTATATATATATATATATATATATATATATATATATATATATATATATATATATATATATATATATATATATATATATATATATATATATATATATATATATATATATATATATATATATACTAGCGGCATACCCGCGCGATGCGGCGGCGGCGAATAATTTATTGCGGCGAGTATATTCGAATGTCGATTAGTTTCTTGTAGTAGGATTTTTTTATGCAACATAAACATGCGAAAAATTACGAAGTTGTATTATTATGGGGGAAACATACGTCGAGGCAAATTTCACCCAAAGGTTTTAAAAAGAACCTGCCATATTCAAAAGTTTTTGAGGTACTCGCACGATGTTGCAGCGGAAAAGTTCGTTCCGACGAATAGTTTTATGTACGATGCGGCGGAGACGATAGTTCATTTCGGCGTATAGTTTTCAAGCGGTGATTTGTTTATTTGACAATTAGATTTTGTTCAGCAAATTATTTCCCATCGGTTAATGGCTTAAGGTTTTGTTCTTAGTTTAACGGTTTCCAAGAGCAAAAATATATATCGGCAAATGTGATTACCATTTAAACATGTATTTATCAATAATAGTTAAACAAAAATTCAAATCGGTTAATACTAAATTAAATAAAACTATAAAATAACTAAATCTATTTAATAAAATAGAGTCAACGTTAATTATGACTATTTATTTAATGATTTTTTAATTCTTAAATTTATAAAACAAAAAATATTAAATAAAAAAATTTATATGATGTAGATAACAGAATTTTTTTGAACATTAAGATGAAAATCTCGGATGAAAATCAAGGAAAAATACAATTTTGGCTAAAAAATTTACTAAGGCAAATTACTTAGGGGGTATTTTTGGATATTTGCAATTCTAGCCCCAATTAAATCAGAACACGGTTTGGGGGAAAAACCAGATGCGTGTTCTCACTTTTGAGACGTGGCCTCTATAGTCTATCCTCGATAAAAACACACGCATAAAAAACTGGAAGATGCGATGAAAGAGACTCAAATCGGGAAGCAAGAGACTCAAATCACGAAGGAAAATCGGGAGCAAGAGACTCAAATCGGAAAGCATACACTCTACCCATGAAAATCTGAGAAGGAAAACACGCAACAGCTGTCGATCAGGGCTCGATTCATGAAAATCTGAGAAGGAAAACCAAGTAGGGCTCGATTTCAGCCTTGTGGGTCTCAACAGATGTCGATCGATGCGATGGACGGAAAAAACGACGATGCCGGCATACCCGCAGATGTCGATCGGAGATTCAAGATCTTGATTTTCCTGGTAGCATTCTCCATTATATAGTTGAACTGATTTAGTTTTAGTTTTAGTTTATCTCGTTTTTGGATTTGGTATCAGAGCAATCTTGCTCCTACGTGATCCGTCTCTCTTGGATCTAATTTTCTTGTGTGTGTGTTCGAGGTCTCCTTCTCCGATTGGAGTTGCACTCAAATCCGTCTCTCTTTCTAAAGAACACAGTTCGGTTTCGGTTTCAGGGTCTCCTCCTTCTCTGATTGAAGTTGCACTCAAATCCCTCACCTTCGAGATCCGTCTCTCTTTTGTATCTGATTTCTGTTTCTCTTTTGGATCTGATTTTACGAATATGAGATCCGTCTCTCTTTTGGATCTGATTTCTGTTTCATACAAATTTAGCTTTGTTTTCTGATTATTTAGTTGGTGTTTTATGATTAGTGATTATTAGATTTTGGATCGGTTTCTGTTTCATACTCGAGTGTTTTCAAATTTTGGATCTAATTTTCGTTATTAGTTACAAATAAGCTTTGTTTTCTGATTATTTAATTTGTGTTTTATGGTTAGATACATATATATTTTGTTCTCTGATTATTTGGATCGTGTATAAGTTTTAGTTTGGATCTGATTATTATATAAAATTAAGAATGTTTTGGATCTGATTATTGTTTATTGCCAATTCTGTATCTTTTTGCATAGGTAATCATGTATATTGGCATAAAGATGCAGCAAAATGCCAGAAAGATGGATCAAATTATGAATGTTTGCACATGAAAGTTTCATGAGATCTTGGACATAGTTGGGGAATGGTGACAGGTATAATCCTGATACATGAATCTCTCATCTGGGTTTTGGTTTTATGTTTGTGGATTTTATGTGTCTGGCCGATCTACTAATGTAGTAAAATATCATCTTTGTACCAAAATATCCTCTTTGTTTCAGGTTATAAATATTTTGGTATGTATGGGGCTAGTTCCATCTCCTGAAAGTTGTGAGACTTTAAACATATTTAGAGAAGACAGTTTTCAATATTTACATATTTTTTCAAAGTTTCTTAAATCAAGTTTGTAGTTCGTGAAAAAAAAGCTAAAAGAACCAGAAGGAAAAAAATATATTTTGCAAATAATCATACCTTTAAACAGCTTTAGCAACAAAACCCAGGATCTACAAAATCTAACAGTTAAAACAGCCTGCAAAAAAGATATTTATATAAATATATGTGTGCATGTGCAGAAATTAAGTTTATATTACTGAAAATTTTGGCTTGCAGAAATTACCTCTTGTGTGCATATGGTGCAGGTTTAAAATGAAAAGAAGGTGCAGCTACAAAATGGAAACAAAAGAATATGCAGTAAAGATTTGGGTGTGCATGTTACTCATTTTATAGTGTAATTTTGTAAATTTGGGGGGAATGAAAATTTTGAGTTGCGATCCTAATGTATGCACCAGCATTGATATTAGCCATTGATTGTTTTAAATCAATCTATGGTCAAGATTAATTAGATTAAATATTTTTATTATAGATAGAAATTACAAAAAGTTGCATGAATGTATTGTACCTCTTAATTTTAAGATATTTGTGCTTAGTTTGTTTGTACAATTATGTATGTATTATAATATAGTATAGATATGTATATATATATGTCTGTGTGTGTGTGTGTGCATCATCAAAACGATTAAAAACTATAACTAAAGTAGTACAAGGACATGTTTTTCAATAGCTTAATTCAACAAGTGGGAATTTATCCTTGAGCTGATCGTAGTTCAGACCTGGGCTCACAACAACGAAAATGGGGGTCAGTCGCACTCCGGGAGGCGGTCCCGGGAGGGCGCTACGAAGGTCAAATTAGTACGGTGATCGGAGAAGGATGGGAAAAAAACGAGAGTGATGAGGTTGAGAGCATAGATTACGAGGATGATCTTCCCATGGGTACGATCATCATATATTGTTGTACCTTTGTGGGGACCAATTGTCAGCTCTGGAAGTGGACCTTTTCTTTATTGGATGATCTTCTGCAGTCGCCTGTGATTGGTCCGTTAGGCCGACCAGGTAGTGGCTCGTGCACTACCTGGATCATTCGTGGCTTGACACGTCACACGATGGACTTTCATGGGGCAAGGCGTCGTTCTGGTATTGGTCTACATAATGACCAATAGTTCAAGGTTGTCGAACCATATGACGTCCAGCCAGGTAGGCTGCGTAATCCCTGGCTGTTGGCTGGCTCCCGGGTGATGGCGAGGGCCTGCTGGCGCGCTGACGGGCTATTATGTGTATCATTATGATACGCTAGAAAGTCCCCCCAGTCTAGTACTCAAAGCGATGACGTGGCCTAGCTTTGGCGTTCTAGACTTTAGGGAACGACGGTTCGTTTCCCGAGCAGGTTGAGAACGCCTAGTAATATCATATATTTTAGTCGTTGTTGAGCCCTATTCTTAGTGAAATTATATCATATACATCGTGGTATTCTCACTTTTCGTGCCAGCACTTGTTTGGAAAGAAATAATGAAAACGGGGACTAAAAGCGTGCAATTTGGAAGAAGTTTGAAGATCAAGGCAAAATCAGGAAAAGACGTACGCAAGCCGCGGAATTCACAAACACGCGACGCGGGTATGAGGTGGTGGAAAGAATTCAAATTCCGATAAAACGGGGATAAACCCTTACGCGCGACCCGGGATCCACCTATGCGCGGCGCGGTCTCGAGATTTTTGCAACTATAAATAGAGGCTTTTAGGTCGAAAAAATGAGCGAAGACCTGGTGTGAAATCGACCCCTAAGGCTCTTTGACTTTGAGATTTAGCTTCAGCAACCATCTTTTCGTATTTTCATGTTTTTATCTTTAATTTTCAATTAGTAAAATAGTTAGTGATAGTGGCTAGTGTCTTTGGGAGTGACAACCATTGACATTGAGTCTTTGTTTATGTTTTTAATAGTTTTGGTTACTGTTTTGGACCTGTTGGATCTGATTTAGTTAATGATAATCATTCGGTTTATGTTAATTGCCTAGTTTTTTGGTATTTATGCTTGTGAATGAATTTTTGAATGATTGAATTGTGTTTGATGTTTGGTTTGCCCTTGATTGCTTCTGATTTGGAGATGTACTTCTGATTTCAGTAGGTAACAAGGTTTAGTTAGTAGTGTAGTTTAGTTAATTCTTGCTTGGAATTGTTTTAGTTTATGTTCTTTTGGGATTGTTTTGGAAAAGTTAGGAACTAGGTCCTCTGACTGTAGCGTGACACTGCAGTTGGTAATCTGTCACTGCAGTTGGTAATCTGTCACCTGTCTGGACCACGTAACTCCTGTGGATCGACCCTGACTTCCACTGTGCTAAGTGTGTGTGTTAGGTATTTTCTTATTTTTGACAGCATGACGACCGCTGCGATGTCAAATTTTTTGGCGCCGTTGCCGGGGAGTTGTGAGCTTGAGAATAGGTGATCTGTAGGACTTTTAGTTTCTGAATTTTGGTTTTGATTTTTAGATTTCAGTTAGTTAGTAATTTTTCTTTTGGATTTTTTTCGGGCGTGTTGCATTTGTGCATGCATACCCGTAGGGGTGAGCAGTTATCCCCTTTTCATTTTGACTCAAAGATTGAGCGAACTGCGCACAAGATCTGTGCACGTATGTAATACCTTAACTTTAATTTATAGTAGAGTTATGTTAAATATATATTTATACGAGATTAGATGAGTTAAAACATCAGTTAAGATGTTTAGAAACTAATCTAAGAGAAGTAGGATGCTAAAATAGATAAAAGAAACAAAGTAATTACTTAAAAGGTCAAACCGGGCCGAGTTGTGTGACAAGGGTCGAGTTGGATTGAAAGGAAAATGGAAAACAAGCCAACCCGGGTCGTGTTCGATTGGAACCCGGGACGGGTCTCATAAGCCGGAGCGGGTTACGAGCGAAATTAAGCGAAAAATAGCGTATCAGAACCCGGGGTAGGTTGAGCAGCCCGGGTCGGGTTGCGGGTAAAAAACCCGGGGCGGGTTTGACAGCCCGGGGCGGGTTTGGTGCAGGGATAAATATTATTTTCTTCTTATTTAAACCATTTTACGAACCACAAACACTCCAAGGCGATTTTTGAGAGCAAGAAGCATAAAATTAGTCATTTTGATCGAGGGTTTTGCTTAGGAAAAGGTTGAGAAAGTTGGATTAACACCCGAATCACGTTCTTGAGTTCTTGATTCCAAGGTTAGTGATTTTGATTTCTAGGGTTTCAAACCCTAGATGTTCAAATCCGAGAATATACTTTGAATTAGCTTATTTGTTGCTAATAGGTTGCTATTACATGTTGTAATGAGTCTTTAATATGATTGTTGAGAAGTTTTATCGGTTGGTTTGGTAAAAACCGCAAAGTTTGGAAGTTTTGACTTGATAGCACATGATGTTCATAAATTATGATCCTTAGTAGCTATTGATTTTTGATCCTTTGAGTTAGATGTTGTTAAATGGGATTGAGGATGTTGAGGTATGATATATGATGTTTCTTTCAGCAGATACTCATAGAAGGGAAGGAGAAACACGAGGTACGGGTAGACCACGGACTGAACAGACATCAGGTGAGTAGTTATAATTCATTATAAATAGTTTGACTATAACTAATTTGAATTATTGCACATTTTGATTGGTTGAGATAAAAAATTGTACATGAGTTAAACAGGGTTGAGAATCCTCTGTTTGACATTATTACCTAGTTTGATTGAGTATGTTAAATGACTGAGATAGTCATTGAAATTGAGATAGTGATTTGATTGTGTAAATTTTGACAACTATTAGAATGATTTCTAAACTTGATAAATTTCCTCACTGAGCTAATTTAGCTCATAAAAATAGTTATATGTTTGTGTTATAGGTGACAGGGGTAAGAAGATTATTGAGGGATGATTGCATGGATATGGGACTTGACTTTTGACTGTTTTGTAAACCAGAATACACTCTTTTGTATAGTTTTGTAAACAGTCTTTTGTAAACCAGTTTTTAGGACGTGTTGTTTAAAGTACTTGTTCTTTTGATTTCTACTTGTACTTGTGTTGCTTAATCTTGATTATACCATGATCACTTTGTTTATCCTTGAGTGATTATGATGTAATCCAGAGATAAGAAACTAGGTGTTACAAGTTGGTATCAGAGCAAGGGTTTGAGTGAATTAGACTTTGAAGAGTAAACTCTAAACTCAAACTAATAAAGAGAGAGGTCCCATATTGTCCCTATGCAATTATCCCTTTAAGCACACATAATGAGTATGTGTGTTATTTCGAGAATTTTGATGAGAAGTGTGATACGGAAAGAGTATTGAGATAAAACGAGATTATAATGAGTTAATTTTCTTTTCAGCCTCATTATGAGTTCTGGAAAGGAGAAAGAGAGAGGTGATCACCGAGACGAGCATTCGGGATCACAAAATTCCAGACCGGGGTGCCAGTCTGAAGGCGAGAGACCGCCTGAGTTGACATCATCCTTACAAGAGTTAATTGCTGTGGAGGTAGCAAAATCCGTTAAGGACTTATTGCCTACCTTAATAAAACCTCAGACGGAGGTGACCAATAGAGACGATCGAAACCGACCTCCTATCACACCTGTGGTTGGGGAGGGACAGAGAGAGCCGGTTACTATACATACAAAAGTTGGAGGGTCGGGCGAACCAAAAGGTTGTAGTTATGAGACGTTCCGCAAATGTAAACCGAATGATTTCTTTGGCACTGATGATCCTATTAGTGCACGAAATTGGCTGACACATATCGAGAAAGTCTTTCGTACGAGCAAATGTGCTGAAAAAGATAAAGTCGAGTATGTCACAAATTGTTTACACAAAGATGCCCAGTTTTGGTGGGAGAACATAAACCTTGATATAGAGAAAGGATTGAAATCAGAACCGACATGTGAGGAGTTCAAAATAAAGTTTATGAAGGAATATTGCTCAAATACTGCGATGAAAAGTTTGGAAGAGGATTTTCTGAGATTGCAGCAGGGAACGCGGTCGGTACAGGAGTATACGACAGAGTTTAACGAAAAAGCCAGATTTGCTGCTCATTAGGTAGATACTAAAGAAAGGAAGATTGACAGGTATCTGTGGGGACTGAGGACCCAGATACTAGAGTTCTTACAGAGTTCCAGCTTTACAACTTATCAGCAGATTGTCGAGGCAGCCAAATCTCGAGAAAAAGAACTACGGATGCAAGATAATGAAAAGAAGGGGGACCAAGGAAGCGGAGGCTAGAAGAGGAAATGGGATGGAAAACCGGAGGGTAGTTCTCAAAAACAGCCAGTTCCGAGTTATCAATATCGAGGTGATTCAAGAAAGACTGAGAAAAAAATGATGAGAAAAATGTCGTCGAAAACATGCTGGAAATTGTGATATGAGTACCCCATCTCTTATGTGTTACCAGTGCGGGAAAACAGGGCATATGGCTCGAGATTGTTTAGAGAAAAGTCGTGTGTGTTTCAATTGTGGGGAAAGCGGTCATAGTCGTCCGGATTGTCCAAAACCGAGAACCGATTCCCGTTGCGAGACTCCGAGGGCTGGACGAGGTGATTATCGAGGTGATAGATGAGATAAAGGTGGTGGGAACGTTAGAACTCGAGCTTTTCAGATGACCGTGGAGGAGGCTAGAGAGCGACCGGATGTGATTACAGGTATCTTTAGCCTAAATTCTCTTCGAGCTCGTATGGTGTTTGATACTGGTGCATCGATTTCTTTTATATCTGTACCTTTTGCGTCTTGGTTTAATGTCCCGGTGTCTAAGATGAGTGAGTGTCTGATAGTTGATGTTGCCGACGGGAGAGATGTTATAGTAAATACTCAGTATATAAATTGTCGGCTTGAAATCAATGGGATTTCTTTCCATATTGATTTGAAGCCGATGACTACTCGTGCGTTCGATGTAATAGTTGGAATTGACTAGTTAGGCGATAATAGAGCAAATATGGATTGTCACGGAAAGACTATTTCTGTGAGAACTCCGAGTGGGCCCTAAACTTTAATACGAGGCAAACGATGTTTTCAACATATTCCGGTTGTATCTTTCACGAGAGCGCGAAGGTATACCGAAAGAGGTGCTCTCTTATTTATGGCACATGTTACCCCAATTGAAAGCGAACATTCCACTGTGAATGATGTTGAGATAGTGAGAGATTTTGCTGATGTTTTTCCTGACGATCTTCCGGGCTTACCGCCAAATCGTCAATTAGAGTTTGTTATCGACTTAGTTCCAGGAGCGAAACCGATAGCTCGAGCACCCTATCGGTTGGCGCCGTCCGAGATGGAGGAGTTAAAGAAGCAACTACAAGAACTTTTAGATCGCGGTTTTATTCGTCCGAGCTCGTCTCCGTGGGGTGCGCCGATACTGCTTGTTCGAAAGAAAGATGGTTCTATGCGTATGTGCATAGACTACCGCGAGTTAAACAAGATTACTGTGAAGAATCGTTATCCCCTACCGAGAATAGACGATTTGTTCGATCAATTGGAGGGAGCGGTATATTTTTCGAAGATTGATTTGAGATCGGGATATCATCAACTAAGAGTAAGAGAATCTGACGTCCCGAAGACAGCATTTCGCACCCGATACAGTCATTATGAGTTTTTAGTAATGCCGTTCGGTTTGACGAATTCCCCGGCAGCTTTTATGGATTTGATGAATCGAGCTTGTCATCCGTTCTTAGACAAGTTCGTAATAGTGTTTATTGACGATATTTTAATTTATTCCAAGAGCTGGGATGAGCACAAACAACATTTACAATTAGTTTTAAATCTTCTTCGTAAAGAAAAGTTGTATGCAAAATTTTCGAAGTGCGAGTTTTGGATGCAAGAGATTCAATTTCTTGGTCATGTGATAAACAGAGAAGGCGTTAAAGTGGATCCTGCCAAGATAGAAGCCGTAATGAGTTGGGCACCACCCAAAAATCCGACTGAGGTTCGGAGCTTTTTGGGACTAGCTGGCTATTACCGACGATTTATTGAGAAATTTTCGTGTATTGCGTTGCCCTTAACAAAGTTGACCAGAAAGACAGAGAAGTTAATCTGGGCTGAAGCACAACAATAAGCTTTCGAAAAACTGAGACGGGCATTAGGCGAAGCCCCGGTGTTAGCTTTGCTCAAGGGGTCGAAGACTTTGTCCTTTTTACTGATGCTTCACAAATCGGTCTTGGATGTGTATTAATGCAAAGGGGGGCAAGTAATTGCGTATTCGTCTCGACAGCTGAAGTCTCATGAGCAAGCTTATCTCGTACACGATTTGGAGTTAGCCGCCATTATTTTGGCACTAAAAATTTGGCGACATTACCTTTATGGTGTGAAGTTCCAGATATATTCAGATCATAAGAGTTTAAAGTATCTGTTTGACCAAAAAGAGTTGAATATGAGACAACGAAGATGGATGGATCTTTTTAAAGATTATGAGTGTGAAATACTTTACCATCCTGGTAAAGCAAATGTAGTGGCAGATGCATTAAGTCGAAAAGAACCACCTATTCGAGTCGTTTCAGCTCGAATGGGAGTGATTAGTAAATTACCATAAATGATTCAACGTGCCCAGAGAGAAGCCAACGACATGAAGAGTGAGAGAATGGTTGGCTATGTAGATAAATTAGTTGAAAATGTACAAGGAGTGAAGACTTTTCAGGGACGAGTGTGGGTCCCAAGACACGGAGAAACAAGACAGCTGTTACTTGAAGATGCACATGGTACACGTTATTCAATCCATCCAGGTAGTACAAAGATGTATAGAAGTCTAAAGCCGTTTTACTGGTGGCCGGGAATGAAGCGTGATGTTGGGAGATATGTGGAGAAGTGTCTGACTTGTTTACAAGTCAAGGCAAATCATCAGAGACCATACGGGTTAGTTCAACCACTACCTGTACCGATGAAAAAGTGGGATGAGATTTCAATGGACTTTATCACTAAATTACCCCGAACTCCACGAGGGTTCGATTCTATATGGGTAATTGTTGATAGGTTAACCAAATCAGCACAGTTTATTCCCATACGAGAAGATTATCAAGAGTCTAAATTAGCAGAGATTTATGTTAGAGAGGTGATGAGACGACACGAAGTACCTACCTCGATAATCTCCGATCGCGATAGTCGTTTTACTTCTCATTTTTGGCAAAGTTTTCAAAAACATTTAGGAACTAAAGCCTTAATGAGTACGGCTTATCATCCGCAGACTGATGGTCAAACCGAGAGAACTATACAAACGTTAGAAGATATGCTTAGAGATTCGGTGATTGATTTTGGAGGTAGTTGGGACGATCATCTACCTTTAGCCGAATTTACATATAACAATTCATATCATTCTAGTATTCAAATGGTACCCTTTGAAGCGTTATATGGGTTAATGTGTAGAACACCATCATGCTGGTCAGAAGCGGGAGAGAAGCCACTAGCGGGTCTCGAGATTATAACTGAAACCGAGGCAAAGATAAAAAGTATTCGTGAGCATATGAGAGTTGCTCAACAGCGTCAAAAAAAATATGCAGATAAACGAAGGAAACCGTTAGAGTTTCAAGTTGGAGATATGGTAATGTTAAAAGTGCAGATAAACGAAGGAAACCGTTAGGGAATTATTCGTTTTGGTAAACGTGGCAAGCTAAGCCCACGGTTTATTGGACCTTTTCGTGTAATTCAACGAGTAGGATCAATAGCTTATAAACTCGAGCTTCTTGAGGAGCTACGGGGGATTCATAATGTATTTCATATCTCATATCTTCGTAAGACTTTATACGATGAGTCGACACATGTTTCTTTAAAGGAAGTTCAGTTAGATCGTAAACTTCAATATCAAGAGCAACCGGAGAAGATTTTAGACAAAAAGATCAAGAAGTTGCGAAATAAAGAGATTGTAATAGTTAAAGTACAATGGCGACATCATAGAGGAACAAATGTCACTTGGGAAGGCGAAGAAGAGATGCGGTCAAAGTATCCCTTTCTGTTTCAAGAGATTCCGAGGATGGAATCTTCTGAAGGGGTAAGAACATGTAATACCTTAACTTTAATTTATAGTAGATTTATGTTAAATATATATTTAGACGAGATTAAATGAGTTAAAACATGAGTGAAGATGTTTAGAAACTAATCTAAGAGAAGTAGGATGCTAAAATAGATAAATGAAACAAAGTAATTACTTAAAAGGTCAAACCGGGTCGAGTTGGATTGAAAGGAAAATGGAAAACAAGCCAACCCGGGTCGTGTTATTGAGCACGGGTCATGTTCGATTGGAACCCGGGTCGGGTCTAATAAGCCGGATTGGGTTACGAACGAAATTAAGCGAAAAATAGCGTATCAGAACCTGGGGCGGGTTGAGCAGCCCGGGTCGGGTTGCGGGTAAAAACCCGGGGCGGGTTTGGTGCAGGGATAAATATCATTTTCTCCTCATTTAAACCATTTTACGAACCACAAACACTCCAAGGCGATTTTTGAGAGCAAGAAGCATAAAATTAGTCATTTTGATTGAGGGTTTTGCTTAGGAAAAGGTTGAGGAAGTTGGATTAACACCCGAATCACATTCTTGAGTTCTTGATTCCAAGGTTAGTGATTTTGATTTCTAGGGTTTCAAACCCTAGATGTTCAAATCCGAGAATATACTTTGAATTAGCTTATTTGTTGCTAATAGGTTCCTATTACATGTTGTAATGAGTCTTTAGTATGATTGTTGAGAAGTTTTATCGGTTGGTTTGGTAAAAAACGCAAAGTTTGGAAGTTTTGACTTGATAGCACATGATGTTCATAAATTATGATCCTTAGTAGCTATTGATTTTTGATCCTTTGAGTTAGATGTTGTTAAATGGTATTGAGGATGTTGAGGTATGATATATGATGTTATTTTCAGCAGATACTCATAGAAGGGAAGGAGAAACACGAGGTACGGGTGGACCACGGACTGAACAGACATCAGGTGAGTAGTTATAATTCATTATAAATAGTTTGACTATAACTAATTTGAATTATTGCACATTTTATTGGTTCAGATAACAAATTGTACATGAGTTAAACAGGGTTGAGAATCCTCTGTTTGACATGATTACCTAGTTTGATTGAGTATGTTAAATGACTGAGATAGTCATTGAAATTGAGATAGTGATTTGATTGTGTAAATTTTGACAACTATTAGAATGATTTCTAAACTTGATATCACTGAGCTAATTTATCTCATAAAAATAGTTATATGTTTATGTTATAGGTGACAGGGGTAAGAAGATTGTTGAGGGATGATTGCATGGATATGGGACTTGACTTTTGACTGTTTTGTAAACCAGAATACACTATTTTGTATAGTTTTGTAAGCAGTCTTTTGTAAACCAGTTTTTGGGACGTGTTGTTTAAACTACTTGTTCTTTTGATTTCTACTTGTACTTGTGTTGCTTAATCTTGATTATACCATGATCACTTTGTTTATCCTTGAGTGATTATGATGTAATCCAGAGATAAGAAACTGGGTGTTACAACGTAGGCGTTTAAATACAATGAGTTTTAGTAATGTCAGTAGTAGTTTAGAGCATGTTTCCCAGGAACCCTCGGGTGAGGCAACGTGGATGTCATTTATTTCCCCGGTTTCAGAATTCCACATTGCGAGTACGAGTGCTACTGGTGGTGCAGCTTCAGCCCCTGCACCTATACCTTCATGCACTCCGCCGTCGATTCCACCATTTCAACCTTTATCCCAACGACAATCCACAAACCCATTTACATCTGCCATATATTGGGGAGCGCCGACCCGCGATGGCACCCCAGTATCTAGACAGCAGACACCCATTTCTTTGAAGGAGCAAGTGAGACGAACCAAGCTATGATTAACGCATCATCTAGTGGCACTATTATGATGCAAGACCCGAATGAGGCTTGGCGGTTTTTGGAACAGTTAAGTAATGGCTCCAAGGCGAATTTCTCTACAAGAAAGACGGTAGGCACAGCTGCAGCAATAGGAGCCGATGCCGACTGGAAAAAGGATGTAAAGAAGGAGATAAGCGAGCTCAATAAGAAATTCGATAGGCTTGTGTCTACTCCGTAGAATGGACCTCAGAGTCAACCACAAGGAGGTCAAGGAGCAGCAAAGACTCAAGAAGCAAATCAAGTCTATGGTCAGGGTCAAGGTCAATATGGCAATGGACGACCCTATAGACCATATAACGAAGGTTAGCAGAATTTCAATAATCAGAGGCAGAACAACTACCAAGGGTAGTTATCCAACCCGCCCAGGCAGTATCATCCGGTAAACAATAGTGGTAATACCAATGGAAATGGTAGCAGCAACAATAGGGGGACCAATAACTCCATCAACAAGGCCCCAGGGACTCAGGAGGATCTAGTTGCAAAAATGTATGAGATGTTCAACACAACACAGCAGGAATCGCAGGCGAATGCGAAAGCCATCGTCAATATGGAGAGGCAAATCGCCCAAATGGCTGAAGACCAACGAAAATGAGATAATGGGAAGCTGCCAAATACCACAGAAGTCAATCCGACCCATGGTCAGCGGGCCAAAAAGGAACATGTCAACACTTTCGAGGCTGAATGGAGGAAGGTCACCCTAGAAGATCTGCTAGAATAGAAAATGAGGCTGAAAGTGAAAAAGAAGAAGAAGTTAAGGAAAAGGTGGAAATTGAAAAGGAGAATAGGAAAGACACATAATTAAAGGAAATTCCCGTTGAGAAGGAAACTCAACCAAAGGAGAACAAGGATGGCCAAGAGGAAAAACAACCAATAATAGCTGGAATTAAACAAAGGAAGAAGGATAAGAAGGGAAAGACAAAGCATGAAGCGCCCAAATCGACGGGGCCATCGATGAATCAACCCTTGTGGGATGAACTTAAGAACGCTCCTGAGGATACAAGAATTCTTCAGGAGATGTACGAGAAAAATGGAAAAAGCAAGACTCCCACACCTGACACTGTGAGGTTGACGATTAAAGCTAGTGAGGCACTGCTGGGAACACTGCCCAAGAAAGAAAAGGATCCTGGGTCACCACTGATCACTGCTACTGTAGGAGATGTGGTCATAAGGAACACCTTGCTGGATTTGGGAGCAAGTGTGAATGTGCTACCGGGATACTTGTATGATAAATACAAGAATGAGGAATTAGAGCCGGCAAAGACCGTGTTACAGTTGGCTGATCAGTCAACCAAAGTATTCCGAGGTAAACTGACCAATGTCATAGTGAAAGTTGTGGATTTCTTTTATTCAGTGGACTTTTTAGTCATGGAATATGAGAGTCAGGAGGATGCACCCGCATTAATATTAGGACGTCCATTCTTGGCTACAGCCGGCGCTATTATTGATTGCAAAACAGGAGATTTGGATATCTTCTTTGGGTCGAGAAAAAGAAGGTTAAATATGTTCGGAAGTCCCATATCTCTACCTCAAGGGTATGATGATAAGAATTTAGATAGCAACTTGCTGATGGAGCCTGGGGTTAGGGACAAAAGAAAAATATGGAAACGAACGTGAGAAGGAGGAAAAGAGGAAGTCTTAAAGGAAACAAAGGAGCATCCGTTGTCCACCATTGACAAGGAGCAGCTGCTGGACATGATGGAGATGTTGGAGGCAAGGCACCAGCAGTATGAGAAAGATGCAAGGGAAAGAGAAGCAAAGGTCTTTCAACTTCTAGAAGCTCAGCAACAATAGATTAGCGGGGTTAGTGACAGGATGACTCAATTCACTTCATTGATGTCAATGATGGCTCACAATTTCGCGCTAGATCACAAGAAGATGCCATCAGGAATTCAAGAAGAATAGGAGTAAGAATAGTTCGTCTGGCTGAAGATGTTAAACTTAGCGCTTGTTGGGAGACAACCCATCTTTTCATAGGTTAGGTGCTGTATTCTTAGGAGTAATTAGGAAGATTATATCATCGTCATTTGCAGGTATTATTGGTCCAAGGCAAGTGTGGGGTTGTTTTGAAGAATTTGGATTTTTGATGACCGCGCCGTGGTTAGGCAAATTGCGCGCTGCGGGATTGTAAACCAACCCGATGCGCAGGGTTGATTTGGGGGTTACGCGTGACGCGGTTCGCTCATATCCGCGATGCCGGAATCGATCGGTCGGTTTCCTTCGACAATAAGGTAAGTCGCGACACTATTCACACACACCACGCCGCAGAGCTCTGATCATCGAAAAATTCTCGTGTTTTTTCTTGCTCATTTCATTCTCGCCACCAAGGTACGTCATTCTAACTAGCTTTTACTTGCTAAAACAAGTGATTAGGCAGTTGATTTGGTTGATTTCTCCAAAACTCAAAAACTTAGAAATCGCCAATGCTGACTCATATGGTGTTTATTTTGCCAAATAATGACCCTAGATGAGTTAGTCGGTACTTAGGCTACCTTGTAGTGTAGTTGGAGTGGGTTTAAACAGGTTAGATCGCGAGATGGGATTTGGAATTGGAAACAGCTGCTCGCCACGTCGCACCATAGTTCTTGGGCCGCGCTGCGGTGCGGTGGGGAAGAAAAGGACTTAAATTGCAAAATTTTTCTTTTGTGCAGATGTCGTTCAGACTTGACCACCAGTTTCTCCAGTTCCCTGAGGGGGATAGCTCGGTGGAGTTTGCTAGCAGGAGGGATGCACTCGTAGGTCGTCGGGTTCTTGAGGCGACGATCATCGACAGGGATATCCTCAGAGACGCGGAGCTTTGGGGCGAGATCGAGCCATTCCTCCACCGCACATGGACCAACGGGGATGCTTCATTCACGTGCCGAGGCTGGGATAGGCTTATGGCCAACCAGGAGGACACAGTATATACCGAGCTTCTTTTGGAGTTCCTATCTAGTGTTCGTTTTGCACCAGGATCGACAGAGGCCCGTTCCAGGCTCGTACGATTTAGATTGGGGGGAGTGCACAGGGAGTGCAATATCTGGGAGTTTGGGAAGCGCACCGGCACTAATACAGAGGCGGACCTCCAGCACCGCCATTTCATGTAGTTTCTTCTAGCATGCACTTAGGGGCAGCCTGACAGGGCTGCCAATGCAGAGGTTTGGGCACCGTTGTCCAATGTGTTCTATGAGGCGGGGACATCCAGGGAGAGCCATCTCTGTGATCCACTTCACCGACTCATGCACCGCATCGTCTCCACCTCCATCATGCACACGGAGGGGTGCGAGAAGGTGTCCGGCGAGGACATGACTTATCTCTGGGTCCTCCTTGACCCCTCCAGGTTCCTTCACCTCCCGTTCGCTCTAGTCGTCTCCCTTTCCACCCGTACGACGGGTGCATCATCCAGCAGTCCTCTGGCCCGCGGGCATTACATCACCCGCCTGGCCCGTTCGTACCGGATCCTTACTGCACCTGTTGTGGCATCCTTGACCGCTTTACCTCCAGCTCGCACTACGACGCGAGCCTTGGAGAACATGGGGCTTATAGAGCAGCAGCGCTGGGTCAGTATGTGAGGGTGGCGACTAAGGCACCCCAGGACCCCAGCCAGCTTACGCCCAGCCGGGTAGGAGACGCCGGAGACCGGCAGCACCAGCAGATCCAGCACCACAGCCACAGGAGGAGATGACAGAGCTGAGGCGATTGCAGGATCGAGTCGCTAGGATGGAGAAGCAGTTGGATTGGATCGGAGGGGTACTTTTGGAGTTAGCCACACAGCAGGGACACCGCCCCCGACCTTTCCCAGCCCGAGCCCACGATCATGAGGAAGGATCTTCCAGGCCACCAGCTGGCAATTGATGTATTTTTCTTATTTTCTTTTGGGATATATCTGTATTGTACTTATGACACTTTCTATTTTTTGTCTATATTTTATTTTGTTTGTTTGTTTGCATGTTAATCTTTTGTGTGAGTCATGCATGTGATACCAAAAATGGAGGAGTTGTTCCAAGCAAGTGTGGGGTCACTGTGCCCCCTCCACTTGTCTTGACCACCGGCGTGTTCACTGTTGCGCTACAACTCCATAATGCTAAATTGAGGACCTTTTTGTTCGTATTTTTACCTATGACACCGAGCACGAACCAAGCGATCTACCGTCCAAAGGGGTAACTCTTTCTTCCTTGTTCTAAATAATTTTTTGTACAACGGGGACGTTGTACGGTTTTAAGTGTGGGGTGTGGACAGTCGAAAGAGTAATTTTTGAAATTTTTGCGGAAATGACCGATTTTCAAAATTTTAGCAACTTTTTCAAAATTTTTACTAGATTGGAAGTTTGAAACGAATAGTTTGTGATTGTTTATAGCATTAGTATTTTTCGAGAATACTATTTAGTTGTTAAGCCCTATTCTTAGTGAAATTATATCATATATCGTGGTATTCTCACTTTTCGTGTCAGCACTTGTTTGGAAAGAAATAATGAAAACAGGGACTAAAAGCGTGCAATTTGGAAGAAGTTTGAAGATCAAGGCAAAATCAGGAAAAGACGTATGCGCGCCGCGGAATTCACAAACACGCGACGCGGGTATAAGGCGGTGGAAAGAATTCAAATTCCGATAAAACGGGGATAAACCCCTACGCGCGACGCGGGATCCACCTATGCGCGACGCGGTCTCGATATTTTTTCAACTATAAATAGAGGCTTTTAGGTCAAAAAAATGAGCGAAGACCTGGTGTGAAATCGACCCCCAAGACTCTTTGACTCCGAGATTTAGCTTCAACAACCATCTTTTGGTATTTTCATGTTTTTATCTTTAATTTTCAATTAGTAAAATAGTTAGTGATAGTGGCTAGTGTCTTTGGGAGTGACAACCATTGACATTGAGTCTTTGTTTCTGTTTTTAATTGTTTTGGACCTGTTGGATCTGATTTAGTTAATGATAATCATTCGGTTTATGTTAATTGCCTAGTTTTTCGGTATTTATGCTTGTGAATGAATTTTTGAATGATTGGATTGTGTTTGATGTTTGGTTTGCCCTTGATTGCTTCTGATTTGGAGATGTACTTATGATTTCAGTAGGTAACAAGGTTTAGTTAGTAGTTTAGTTTAGTTAATGCTTGCTTGGAATTGTTTTAGTTTATGTTCTTTTGGGATTGTTTTGGAAAAGTTAGGAACTAGGTCCTCTGATTGTAGCATGACACTGCAGTTGGTAATCTGTCACCTGTCTCGACCACGTAACTCCTGTGGATCGACCCTGACTTCCACTGTGCTAAGTGTGTGTGTTAGGTATTTTCTTGTTTTTGACCGCATGACGACCGCTGTGATGTCACAGGTCGGCGTCATTATATGTTAGGATAAATTTATTTGGTTTAATCTTTGCATTTTAGAGGGTGAAAAATAGAAAAATATAAATTATATGGGATGTTTTGGGTTTTTCGGTTTGGGACCGAAAAACCACTGGTTGTTCGGTCTGGCTCATTTGTTGTTCGGCCCATGGGCTTGGTTGTTCGGTCTAGAGGTGTGGAGTATATAATGGTGTCTTGTGTTATCTTTTCTAGGTTGGTTGTTTTTGGAGCTCTAGTGATCATAGCAATATTTTGTCAAGCTCAAGCAACTTGTTCTTATGTACTAGTCGTTTTTTAATAAAGATCGAGTGCATTGAAGAAGTATTCTCCTTGTGTTCTTATTCATTTGATTGACACCGTGTGAAGATCTTTAGAATTTGGGACCTACAATTGGTATCAGAGCTTGAAAACCCTGTGTTTTTTAGTGTTTTGGTATCAAAATCTCATCTTTCCTTTGCTTGGATCTTGGAGTTTTGAAGGTTTTTGGACTATTTTGGTCTATTTGATCGAAATTTTGGTGTTTTTGTGCTTGGTGTTCTTCGTGTTCTTGGCAATCTTCAAGCAAAAGTGATCAAGAACGCTATTTTTGATCCAAAAACGTTGTTTCTGTACTTGTTACTACGAGATCTAGATCTGATTGGGTTTTTCAGTCATGCTCCTAGGTTGTTCGGTGGCGGCGCTGAGTTGTTAGGGTTTTTCGAAGTTGTTCGATTAGGGTTGAAGTTTTTTAGTCCATTACAAGGTTTTTCGGTGATCCCATTTAAGTGTTTCGGTGTGACTTAGGGCTTTCAGAAAATCAATTGTTATAAGTTTTTCGGTTTTAAGTTTTTCGCTTAGTTTTTCAGTTAGACTGTTGTTCGGTCCAGTTTTTCGGTGTGAAGAATTTTGTCCAAGGTTTCTCGTTTGAAGTGATTTTCGCCCTAGTTTTTCGGTGTTGGTTTTCGATGAACAGTGATTTTGCTAAAAAAGGGGGGTAAAAAATTTCGAAATGTGTCAAATTTTTGTTTTTCGGCAGAATTTTTTTTTTGAGTTTTCGATCAATTTTTTGGTATTTGAAGGCTTTTCGGTCATCTTAATTCCTTAAAATGACCACCACGACAAAGGACAATTCTGAAGTCTCCTACACCCCAGATTGCGAAAAGATAATTGGCAAATATCGTGAATTAAACGAAAATCTTGTCCAAGAAGTCTTTGATATGGAAAATCTTGTTTATAAACATAAAAAGAAGCTTAAACCTTTACAAGAAGCATTAGAAGCTAAAACCTCAGACTATCTCAAAATACAAGACGAACTTAGCACAACAAGATGTCGCCTAAGATTTGCCAATGAGGACATTGTTAGATTAACTGCTGAACTTGATACATTGAAATCAAAATTTCAGGATAACGCATCCAATCTCAAGAAAACTTATGTATCAAATGAGGTAGTTGAATCTATAATTGAACATCAAAATTAAGTGGTCTAATATACATGGTGAAAGACTTGGATATAGTTCTGTTCCCCCTCCCTATAATAATAACTTTACTCCATCATTGGAGACTGAAGAATCTGAGGAATGCTATCTTTCGAATTTCATTCCAAAGGATCAATCTGGCACCGCTGAGAGTACTAAAATGAAATCTATTGATTCATATACCTCATGTGCAGATACAGTGAACAAGGAGGATGAAATCAAGGAGAAGAAGACTGCTAAGACCTGTGCCCCTTCTAAACCTTGTGGTGATGGTTTGAATTAAAAAATTCCAAATGTTGGAAAATACAAACCACCAAAGTTTGTGAAGGAGGGTGACATTCCCTGTGGACCAAGACCTAGACCCTAGTAAATGTGATTGTGCTTGTACTTGTGATAACTCCTTGAAGAATTCAAAAGGACAAGGACCAAGTCACAATCTCATCTACTAGAAAAGACAAACGTGCTTTAATTATGGGATTGCGGGTCACATCGCCAGGAACTGTCCACATAGCATATATATTCCCTTCTACGCACAATGCTGGCAGAACGGGCAAGAGGGAGTTCTTGCAAAAGAAAACCCTCGAGGTCACGGTCACGCGACGGTGACTGGAATGAAGCAAAGGCTAAGAAGCAGCCCCCCAAGGACAAGAAGACTGATTCGAAAGATAATTCTACCAAATCAAAGTCGGTAAAGTCGAGCTCTTCTCAAGGATCATCCTCGAGTCCTCACTAGCAATATAAGCACAAATCAAGGGGGAGTGCTGCTTCAAACTCAAGTGTTGATACACCTATCCGGTTAAACCACAAGAGACTTAAGCCAAACTACCGATGGGTACCAAAAGGCCAATATTCCAAATCATCTAATTGTCCTACTAATTCTTCATGTTCTTTATTTGATAAGCAGGATATGATCTTGGAACACGTCAAGTGTGTGGATGGCAATGGTAAACCCAGTTTCAAGATGGACTGGGTTCCCAAGACCAATTAAGTCAGCATCATGTGCAGGTGCAGCTATGGAGGAATATCTTCAGACCCTGGTTTATTGATAGTAGCTGTTCCAGGCACATGATAGGAGACATCTCTCAACTGTACAACACTCAAATCATTAATGGAGAGTATGTGTCCGTTGCGAGAGAAGAAAGAAAGGAAGGATCACGTGGGGTTCATATCTAACGATGTGTTGAAAACTGAAAAGGTAACTTCGTCCTAAACTGATTTGATTCGCTTTGATGACTAATAGTTCAATTTTGTATATTTATACATTTTGTTTCAGTTAAATTTGTTCATTCTCTCCATGCACAAATTTAGGGGGAGAATTAAAAAACAACAAAAAAATATAAAATTCAAAAATACAAAAATATGTCTTTACTTTTCAGAAAACTTAAAAATCCAAAAATATGTTTTTCGTTTCATGTCTTTCCTTTCAGAAAATTACAAAATTCAAAAATATTGTTCTTTTACATATTTTACATGTTCGTCAATGTTTCTGATAAATACCAATCAGGAATACAGATCAAAACTTCATGTCAAAGATGTGACTCACTATTACCGTGACTTGCTAAGACATTCTTTACCTACCGACGATGCATCGAGTTATACCACTCACTGCTGAGGTAACACTTAAGTGCTGATGATTCTTACTGTTACACCTTAGTAAGTTTGAAGCACTGACAACCATCTCTTAACCAAATCTAAAAGTTTACTCTACAACATCAACTTCTAGACACTTTGATAGAAAGCACTCAGAGTCGAGAGTTAAAAAATATGTGCTGATGGTTAGATTGCGTACTGTAATCTATCACACGCACCAATCCACTCTCAACCACCTATATCTTTCTGATGCAAGAAATAGAATATTCATCATTTAAGACCAAGTGTTGATGATATTTCGACACTCTATGCCAGTGATCTCTGCTACAACACCAGTAGTAGATGTGAGGCATCGACAACTATTCTTACCTACAAAGCTTCTAATTCAAGAGTTGGATGACTTAGTGTAATAAACCATACACTGATGACAATTCGAAAGTCTAACCGATGGGTATGTCTAGTAACCAAGACATATTACACGCTCATACCACTCTTGAACCCATACCTTCTTCTAAACAAGATGTTCCTGACTCAATGTGATATTACCTCACATTGATGAAATATCGAAACTCTGGGTCAGTGATCGTTGTTGTTTACCACAATAGCTGTGAGAACCCAACAACTTCACCATATTCAAATTGGCACTATAATGGTACACTCCGTAGAGTTTGAATACCATTGAACGTTTCACCAAGAGCCAAGTCAACTTGTTGACTTGTCAACTGCATTGAGATCTCTCATCAAGGATATGCAGGGGCTTAAATCAAAACGGCCACGAGTAGTTCACCGATACTCAAAAAATCGAGTGCGTTCCTCCGGGTTCACACAGATACTGCGAGAAGTCTTATTCTGAGCCAAGGATGAATCCTTGAACAACTGTGGTGAGAGTTTCTAACTCCGTGACCCACATGATTTGTGGGCACTGTACGTATCGAGAAGTGCAAGTAAAAAGCAACGTTCAAAAGTTTCAACATGATGTTTATGTTCTTGAAGAAGGTGAAACAAAATTCCATGTGACAAGCTGTTTGAATTCATCCTCAGCTAGTTTGTTTTTACATCAACACCTGAAGTGATCAAGTGAAGAGATGAAGAGTCAGACTCTAGTCAAAGTCAAAGTCAAATCAAAGCTGGATACGCTGATTCAAGACACTTACTGAAGCCTAAGGAACTTACCAAGTCAAATCTGAAGACAACCAGAGTACTAAAGAAAAAGTTGTCACTGCAAATGTGCTGAATTTTATCAACATCTATACCCGTCATCTATTAAGGGGGAGAGATTGTCACGATAAATGGGAGATGATTGAAATTTTATGAAGTGTTCAACTGAAGCCCAAGAAAAGACTCTAAGCTAAATGAAAGCATTAAACCAAGGGGGAGATTGTTAGGATAAATTTATTTGGTTTAATCTTTGCATTTTAAAGGGTCAAAAATAGAAAAATATAAATTATATGGGTTGTTTTGGGTTTTTCGGTTGGGGACCGAAAAACCACTGGTTGTTCGGTCTGGCTCATTTGTTGTTCGGTCCATGGGCTTGGTTGTTCGGTCTAGAGGCATGGAGTATATAATGGTGTCTTGTGTTATCTTTTCTAGGTTGGTTGTTTTTGGAGCTCTAGTGATCATAGCAATATATTGTCAAGCTCAAGCAACTTGTTCTTATGTACTAGTCGATTTTTAATAAAGATCGAGTGCATTGAAGAATTATTCTCCTTGTGTTCTTATTGATTTGATTGATACTGTGTGAAGATCTATAGAATTTGGGACCTACATTATAGTTGATGTGAATGACATGACCTGTCAGTTTTCATCATTGGGGTGTTTTTTGAGTTCCCCGCTCCTTTAGCCTTTATAATTCATCTTACGGTTGTCAGTCTTGTTTCTTCCTCCTTATCCTTCCTTTCTTCTTCGCTTTTGTTTTCGTTTCTCTCTCACTCCACTTTTTCAAGAATGGCGGATGCTGCTAACCAAGAAATCGACGATAATGTTTACGGCCCACTTGTCGAACGATATGGTTTTCAACCTAAAGACGGGGTTCTCGTTACTACTGCTGATGATGGGTTTTCCCTTCCTCCTAAAGGGAAAGTCGGTATTTATTTGAAAACCTTCGATGCCGGGTATCGTCTCCCCACCTAGGATTTTACTGACGAGGTTCTCCGTCGTAATAGTGTCGGCTTTCATCAACTGACGCCGAACTCTGTTATCAAGATTGTGGCTTTTGAGCTGTTGTGTCCTACGTTGGGTATCGTTCCTGATTTTTACTTTCGCTTCGCTGTCGAAGGAGAGGATTATGCATTCTATAGGACGACGAGTGTTCATGTGTTGGTTCCTGATCCCAAATATTCGCCCAAACATTGGCAAGATAGATGCTTTGGGTGAATGCCTCTCGAGTCGGTGCCAGGTATCATCGATCTAGGCCGGTTTCTGATCAGATCCCCAAGTTGTATCCTCACCAAGAACAGGTGGTTAAGATTTTGAATGACTTTCGTGTAGTTCCCGAAGAGTTTCCCGAGCATATCATGGGAGGTGGAGGGTTAAGCACCTGTTGGCGAATGCGTGGGAAGATGTCGGAGTTTTATTTGGTTCGGAAAAGTATGTCATCATCTCTCTTTCTTTCTTCTTCCTCTTCCTTTTCTCTTTTCGTATTACTTTTGCAGTTACTTTCTCCCTTATTCTTTATGGTTCTTCCCAGGTGGTCCATCTATGGTTCGTTTTGAAGATGTTCTTGGGAAGGACTGGAGGGAGGAGCTCCAGTACCGAGAGGTTGATCTAGTTGATAAAGTGCCTGCTCCGTTTTCCTTTCGGAATCCGGATATTGTGGCCCATGCTAAGGAGATTTAGGAGTTGGAAGGGACGAAGCGTGATGAAGAGAAACTTGGTGACATTCCGCTGGTTGATGCGAAAATTGAAGGCCTTTCCAGGGGTGATCGTGGGGGGTACTTGGAGTCAGTTCACGACAGCAAGGAGGGTATTCTCAGGGAATCAACTAGGTTGGCGAACAAGAGAAGGGCAACTTGGGATGCGCTAAAGGGTTTGGAAAGTTCTTTGGAGACGAGGTTGGTGAGGAGGGTAAGCCGTCGTCGATTGTTGAGTAGCTTGAAAGAAGACGACTTGGGTATTATCAATATTCCAGGTGATGAAGGGACAGTTGTTGAAGATACCAAAGTTCCATCTGAGTCTGAGGGTGCAGGAGGTGGAGATTCAAAAATATTATCTGATTCGAAGGATACAGGGAATAGAGGGAAAAAGGTTATGCATGAGCTTGGGTTTGGGGGAATTGACGCTAACGATGGGGGTAGATTTGGTGCCGATGGTGGTGATGGACTTAGATATGGGGGTGGTGGTAGGGGTACTTTGGGTACCCATGTCTGGACCGACTATGCATCCTTGTCTTCTCATGAAAATACGATTGACTTTGCCCTCCATGCTTTTCCTCCGGCCGCTTATTCAGAGATGGAGGATTCTCTCATGACATCCTGGTGAGTGCATTGAGGTTTGCGGCTACTTAATCCGCTTATTATTTGGCAGCTACAACAAAGAGGATTGAACGCCTGTCTGCTTCTTCTTCCCACCAGGAGTCACTGAAGTTGGTGACTCGCAACGCCCTAGTAGAGAATGCACGTTTATGTGCATCAGTGGGAGAGCTAGAGGCACAAATAGCCAGCTTGGAGGGTGCTACTCGCAAGTTCGATCACAAGTGCGAGCTTTTGGTTGTTGAGAAAATGTCCGTTGAAGAGCAGCTGGCTGGTACCCAGGAGAAGTTGGAAAAGGTTGGACGAGAGAATGAAGCTCTGATGATTCGCGCTGAGAGCTTTGATGCTGAGTTGTGTGAGAGGGATCCTGTTTTGGAAGAAAAAACTGCGGCTCTGGCGAAAGTGGAGAAGGATTTGAAGTGGGTAATTGAAGAAGGTATGGTGAGGATTGTGGAAAGGGTGTTTATGATTCCGGATTTCATTCATGGTATCAATCATATCAAGCGAGTTAGTTATGTGGCTACAGAGGAGGCTGGCCGACATGGCCTTCGTCAGGAGTTGAATATTAGTGGACCTGAGGTGGGTGAAGGTACTTCGGGCTCCAGCCATGCTCAGGAGGTTGAGGACGCCATGGAAGACTTCGCAACTTTGGATTATGCTGGGCTGCTGAACCTGGTGACAACGCCTAGTGATATTGAATATTTTAGTCGTTGTTGAGCCCTATTCTTAGTGAAATTATATCATATATATCGTGGTATTCTCACTTTTCGTGCCAGTACATGTTTGGAAGAAAATAATGAAAATAGTGACCAAAAGCGTGCAAATTGGAGAAAGTTTGGAGAAGAAGGAAAAATCAGAAAAATACGTACGCGCGCCGCGGAAATCAAGAAGGCGCAACGTGGATCTAAGGCGGTGGAATAAATTCAAATGCCGAGAAAACGGGAAAAGATTAGTACATGCGACGCGGGATCCATAAAAGCGCGGCACGGCTGCGGGAAATTTGCAACTATAAATAGAGGCATTCTCGGCCGAAAACCCTAGCAAAGACCCGGTGGAAAATCGACCTGAAGGCTCTTTGACTCCGTGATTAAGCTTCTGCAACTTCACAATTGGTATTTTATGTTTTAGAATTTATTTTCTTTTTAGTAATAGTTACCATTAGTGGCTAGGGTCTTTGGGAGTGACAACCATTGACCTTGAGCACTTTAGTTTACTGTTTTTCAGTATTGGTTACTGTATTGGATCATTGGAATTCGTTTTTAGTTTATGAAAAACATTTGGTTACAAGTAATCTTGGTTTTTCGGTGTTTGATGCTTAATATTGGATTTTGTTGGTTTGGATTGTGTTTGGGTGCTTGTTTTGATTGTGTTGGACTGTTTTCCCTTGCTGATTTCAGTGACCAACTAGGTTAGCTCCTAGGTTTTAGCTTTAGCCGGTGACTGTCCCTTTGGATCTTAGTTATTGGTTTAGTTTATGCCTTGATGTTTGATTGTTTGGATGCCTTTGTTTGCTTCTGAATTAGAGATGTACTTCTGATTTCAGAAAGTAAGTAGGTTTGGTTTGAAGCTTAGCTTAGTCTATGCTTGTTTTGAGATTGTTCAGTTTAGGTTTTCTGGGTTTTAGTAGCAAGGGTTTAGAAACCAAGTCCTCTGACTATAGCGTGACACTATAGTTGGTAATCTGTCATCTGATCTGACCACGTAGCTCCTGCGGATCGACCCTCACTACCACTGTGCTAGTGTGTGTGTTAGGTTTTCTCTTATTTTTGACCGCACGACGACCTAGGCGTGTGCCGGGGAGCTGTGAGCTTAGATTAGGTGATTAGTAGGAACTTTTGTTTCTGAATTTTTGAGTTTCATTTGGTTAGTATTTTTGATTTTTGATTTTTGCGGGCGTGTTGCATTAGTGCATGCATACCCGTAGGGGTGAGCAATTATCCCCTTTGCATTTTGACTTAGAGATTGAGCGAACTGCGTGCAAGATTCGTGCACGTAGGCGTTTAAATACAATGAGTTTCAGTCATGTTAGTAGTAGTGCTGTAAGTGTTGCCCAGGAACCTTTGGGTGAGGCAACGGGGATGTCTTTTATTCCCCCAGTTTTGGAGTTTGAATTCGGGAGCACGAGTGCTTCTGGTGGTGTAGTTGCAGCCCCTGTACCCATACCATCATGCACTCCGCCATCGATTCCACCATTTCCACCAGTATCACAACCACAATCCACTAATCCATTCACCTCTGCAATGTCTTGGGGAGAGCCGACCCGTGATGGCACCCCAGTTTCTAGGCAGCAGACACCAACTTCTCAACCATTTTCTCAACCACAACCAGTACTATTTAAACCTCAGACCACATTCCAACCTACACAACCGCAACAATACCAACAACCTCCTCAGCCACAGTACCAGTATCCAGAGATTGAGGAGAGATATGATGAGGAAGATGAAGGATGGGTTCCACCGACACCACAACAACCCAGGAACCGAGGTCGAGGACCTCCAAGAAGAGCACAGCAGTATCAACCACCACAAGGTCAGCAGGAATATAACGATCATCACTTTTACGGTAATCCTGCTCAACCTTTACATTTCGCACAACCGAGAAGGCAATCGGTTGCATCACATTTCCAGCCATGAGAATATGATGACTCGTTGCCAATTTATATTCCTGACAATATTGAATCTCAAGTAGAAATAAGGCCTCAATTGTTAGGAATATTACTGGAGTTTAGGGGGTACAAGCAGGATGGCCCATACAATCACTTGTATGAATTTATAGCGATTGCCAATGCTAGTACCCCTAGGAATATTAATAGGAACATCTTTAGGCTTAGGTTATTCTCATTCACTCTTAAAGACAAAGCCAATTACTGGTTTACGTCTTTACCATCAAATAGCATCATCACGTGGGACCAGCTCAAGGCCAAGTTTCTACAAGAATTCTATCCGGCAAGCAAGACAACAGAGGTTAGGAGGGTTATTCAAGACTTCCAGCAAAAACCAGGAGAAGCTTTTCACGAAGCATTTGATCGGGTGAAGGAGTTATTGCGCTCCTGCCCGCACCACGAGGTTCCCAAATGGCAGTTAGTAAAGTTGTTCTTTGAGGGAGTCAGCGAAATACATCAAGCTATGATAAATGCCTCATCAAGTGGGGCATTTATGTGGCAAGACCCAGAAGAGGCTTGGCAGTTCTTGGAACAGTTAAGCAATGGCTCCAAAGAAAATTTTTCTACGAGAAAAACTGTAGGTACAGCAGCAGTGGGAGCTGACGCTAATTGGAAGAAGGAGGTAAAAAAGGAAATAAGTGAATTAAATAAGAAGTTTGACAGGCTCATGTCAACGCTGCAGAATGGACCTCAAGGTCAATCACAAGGGGGTCAAGGAGGACCGAAAACTCAGGAGGCTAACCAAGTTCATGGCCAGGGTCAAGGCTAGTACAACAATGGACGACCCTACAGACCATATAATCAAGGGTAGCAGCAGAACTTCAACAACCAGAGACAGAATAATTACCAAGGTCAATCGTCTAATCAACCGAGGTCATACCAGCCCACAAGCAATAATGAAAATGCGAGTGGGAGTGCTAGCAATAATAATAGGGGGCCCAACACTGCTGTCAACAATGCCCTAGGAAGTCAAGAAGACCTGGTTGCAAAAATGTATGAAATGTTCAGTGCTACTCAGCAGCAGTCCTAAGCCAATACAAAAGCTATCTCGAACATGGAAAGGCAAATTGGACAAATGGTCGAGGATCAGCGAAAAAGGGACAATGGGAAGTTTCCAAGTGCTACGGAGGTTAATCCAACCCATAATCAGCGAGCTGGGAAGGAGCACGTAAATACTGTTGAGACTGAATGGAGAAAGGTCACTTTGGAGGACTTATTAGATTCAGTAAGTGAGACAGAGCCTGAGAAAGAAGATAAGATCCATGAAAAGGATGTGACTAAGGAGATTAAAGAGGAAGGTAAGGAAAAAGAAATTCCTGTTGAGGAGGGAACTCAACCAGAGGTGGACAAGGAGGTCCAGGAAGAAAAACAGTCAGTAATAGCAGGAATTAAGCAGAAAAAGAAAGATAAGAAAGGGAAGAAGAAACAGGAAGCGCCTAACCCAATAGGGCCATTGATAAACCAACCTCTGTGGGATGAACTTAAGGATGCTCCTGAGGATACAAGAATTCTTCAGGAGATGTGTGATAGAAATGGAAAAAGTAAGATTCCCACGCCAGAAACTATTAGATTGGCAATTAGGGCAAGTGAGGCACTGTTGGGAACACTGCCCAAAAAAGAGAAGGATCCTGGATCACCATTGATCACTACTACTGTAGGAGATGTGGTCATTCGGAACACTTTGCTGGACTTGGGAGCAAGTGTAAATGTGCTACCGGGGTACTTGTATGATAAGTATAAGAATGAAGAACTAGAGCCA
Organism: Cichorium intybus; assembly: GCA_023525715.1. Lineage (NCBI taxonomy): Eukaryota > Viridiplantae > Streptophyta > Magnoliopsida > Asterales > Asteraceae > Cichorium > Cichorium intybus. Next base: position 3,864,028 of record JAKNSD010000045.1, on the reverse strand, counting down.
GCAAAAGTTGTATTGCAGCTGGCTGACCAGTCAACAAAGGTATCCCGGGGAAAATTGACCAATGTCATAGTCAAGATTGGAGATTTCTTTTATCTTGTAGATTTCTTAGTCATGGAGTATGAAAGTTTGGATGACGCGCCTGCACTCATTTTAGGACGCCCATTTTTAGCTACGGCTGGCGCTGTGATTGACTGCAAGACGGGGGATGTGGACATCTCCTTTGGGACACGAAAAAGAAGGCTGAATGTGTTCGGAAACCCTGTATCTTTACCTCCAGGGGACGATGACAAGCAACTGGACAAAAGTGTGTTAATGGAGCCTGGGATTAGGAACAAAGGAAAAATATGGACGCAAACGAGGGAAGGAGGCAAGGAGGAGATTTTAAAAGAAACAAAGGATCACCCGTTGGCCACTATTGATAAGGAGCAATTGCTGGATATGATGGAGATGCTAGAAGCAAGACACCAGCAATATGAAAAAGAATCAAGAGAAAGGGAAGCAAAAGTCTTCAAGCTTCTGGAATCGCAACAGCAATGGATTAGTGGAGTGAGTGATAGGATGACCCAACTCACATCCCTAATGTCGATGATGGCCCATAATTTCATACCAGGATTCAAGCAGATGTCATCAGAAGTTCAAAGAGAGGAAGAATAGGATTAGGAGTATTACGTCTGGCTGAAGACGTTAAACTTAGCACTTGTTGGGAGGCAACCCATCGTGTCATAGGTTAGGTTTTGTATTTCTTAGAAATAATTAGGAAAAATCTTATCATTAATTGCAGGTACCAGTGGTCCAAGGCAAGTGTGGGGTCGTGTGAACAGTTTTGGAATTTTTAATGACCGCGCCGCGGTTTTCTCAATTGTGCGAAGCGGGATCGTAAACCAACCCGATGCGCAGGGGTTGATTTGGTGACACGCGCGCCGCGGGTTTTGCAATTGTGCGACGCGGGAATCGATCGGTTGGTTTTCCTCCATATTAAGGTAACCGCGACACTATTCACACACACCACGACTCGGAGCTCTGATCAACAAAAATTTCTCGTGTTTTTTCTTGCTCATTTCATTCCCACTACTACGGTACGTCATTCTAACTAGCTTTTACTTGTTAAAACTAGTGATTAGGTCGTTAATTTGGTTGATTTATCCAAAAACTTCAAAACTTAGAAATCGCCAATGCTGACTCTTAGGGTGTTTATTTTGCCAAATAGAGACCCTATATGAGTTAGTCGGCACTTAGGCTACCTTGTGGTGTGCTTGGATTGAATTTAAACAGGTTAAAACTCGATTTGAGTTTGGATTTTGGAAACAGCGCCCGCCGCGCCGCGCACTTGCTCTTGGGCCGCGCCGCGATGCGGTGGGGAAGAAAAGGACTTATTTTGCAAAAAAAATTTCATTTGTGCAGATCATGTTCAGACTAGACCACGATTTTCTCCAATTTCCAGAGGGGCCAGCGAGCTCCGTGGAGTACCGATCAAGGAGAGACGCATTGACAGGTCGCCGGGTTCTTGAGGCGACGATTATCGATAGGAACATCCTCAGGGATGCCTGGCTCTGGGGCGAGATAGAGTCATTTTTACACCGCACCTGGACCCATGGGGACGCTTCATTTACCTGCCGAGGCTGGGATAGGCTCAGGCCACTGAGGAGGACACGGTCTACACAGAGCTTCTCTTGGAGTTCTTGTCCACGGTCCAGTTTGCACCTGGAGCGACAGATGCCCGTTCCAGGCTAATACGGTTCAGGTTGGGATGTGTGCAGAGGGAGTGCAACCTCCGGGAGTTTGGGAGGCGCACCGGTATCTACACCGAGGCAGACATGCAGCACCGCCACTTCACGCAGCTCATGGGTGCGTGTATTCAGGGGCAGCCCGAGCGGGCTGCCAATATGGAGGTTTGGGCACTCCACCGTCTCATGCATCTCATCGTCTACACCTCCATCATGCAGCGGGAGGGGGGCGAGAAGGTGTCCGACGATGACATGACCTACCTCTGGGTTCTCCTCGACCCCTCCAAGTTTCTTCACCTCCCTTTTTCCTTAGTCGTTGCCTTATCCACCCGTGCGGCAGGTACATCTGCCAGTAGTCCTCTGGGCCGGGATACTTCATCACCCACATGGCACGATCATACCGGATCCTCACCGCCAGGACGGTTGCTTCTTTGACCGCGTTACCTCCAGTTCGCACTACGGCGCGAGCTCTGGAGAAGATGGGGCTCATTGAGCAGCAGCGCCCATGACAGTTTGTGAGGGCGCCGACCGAGGCACCCCAGGACCCCAGCCAGCGTATGCCCAGTATAGCAGGAGACACAGGAGGCAGCCTCCACCAGCAGAGCCAGCTCCACAGCCACAGCCACAGCAGCAGGAGGACCTATCGGCCATCCACCGATTGGCGGCCAGGGTTGCTAGGATGGAGGACCAGTTGGAGTGGATTGGGGAGGTACTTTTGGATCTAGCTACCCAGCAGGGTCAGCGCCCCCGACCATTCCCAGCCAGAGCCCATGATCATGAGGCTGGATCTTCCAGGCCACCAGGTGGCAGTTGATGTATTTTTCTTCTTCTTTTTCATTTTTTGGGATATATGTACTGTATCTATGACACACTCTTATCTTTTTGTTTGTTTATATTTTATTTGTTATGTTTACATTTTAATGTATTGTTGAGTTATGCATGTTATACCAAATGGGGAGGAGTTGTCTCAGACAAGTGTGGGGTCACCGTGCCCCCTCCATTTGTCTTGACCACCGGCGTGTTCACTGTTGCGCCACAACTCCAGCATGCAAAATCAAGGACCTTTTTGTTCGAATTTTGTACCTGTGATACTAAGTACCAACCAAGCAATCTACCGTCCAAAGGAGTAACTCTTTCTCCCTTGTTCTAAAATATTTTTTTATGTACAACGGGGACGTTGTACGGTTTTAAGTGTGGGGTGTGGACGGTCGAAAGAGTAGTTTATTTTTGAAATTTTTGCGGGAAAAGACCAATTTTCAAAATTTTTAGCAACTTTTTCAAAAATTTTAATAAATTGTAATTTTGAAACGAATGGTTTGTGATTGTGATGGCATTAGTATTTTTCAAAAGATACTATTTAGTTGTGATCATGCTATTAGTTAGTCAAACAAGTTGAGTTTTAGGAGTTAGACGATTTGGGTGTTTTAGGATTGGAATTTAGGAAGGAAATGTCAATCTGTGGCCTTTGTTATTTGAGCCGGTAGGTCTAAAATGGGTGGGCCTTATGCACGTTACCACCTAAGATCGTCTGGTCTGGGATGGTATTTCTGAAAGCTCGTTACACGGACAGCATCAAAAGTCATGGACAATTCCTTAATGGCCTTTAGAATCTGAATGAGTATGTACACTTCATTCTGGACAGAAAATTTGTAATCAAGGGTTCTCTAGAAAGCCATGAATTCCAAAGAACACTCTGATTAGGTTTTCATGAACTATTTCAATCTAACTCATAACTAGTTATTTTCTTTAATAGATTTATTTCAATTAATTATTTTTAGTTTGTTTATTTTTACTTTTTAATATAGATTTTTATTTAGTTGTTTTTTTTAATTAATTTATTTTCTTTTACTTAGTTTATTTTTATTAAACCATTTTTATATTTTGCCAATTACTTTTACATTTTCTTATTTTATTTAAAACCAATTATTTTTTATTTTAGAATTTTAGTCTTTATTATTTTCAACATTAGTTTTTTATATATTTTAGAAAAAAAACATTATTATCATTTTATTTTTATTAAAACCAATTTATTTTTGTTTTGGCGTTTTATTTTATTAGTTTTAGGTTTATTTTTTTTATTTTGATAATTGTTTGTAGCATTTGTATTTTTATGAAATTTATTTTTATTTTTAGCTTTCTTAGTTTATATTAATTATAAACTTTACTTTTATTTTAAGTATAGTTTTTTATTTATTTTAATTTCGTATTTTAGTTTTTTATTTTATTTTAACCCATTTAAACCTTTTATTGTTCAACCCTTTATATTTTTATCCCAATAAATAATATATACATATATAATTTGTTTAAAAAATCCAAAATTTGAAAATAAATATATTAAATTCCGAAAATTAAATAAAAATTCGGATTTAATATTATAATATATTAAAAAAAAATGAAAAAAACAAAAGTTAGTGGCATGGGAGACAAGGGGAATAAAGTGTGCATGCTTTTCTTGCATGTGGGTGTGTTTTTGACCAAATCCACCAACAAAAGTATAAAAAAACAAAAGAAAAAAATCCATTTGTTATCTTCATTCATTGTGATCGGCCGAAGGAGCAAGACCAAACCAAAAAAAAAAAAAAAAATTTCCCTTCTTTTGTTTGCTGTGCTTGATCGAGTGTTAGAAAAAAAAGAAGAATGGTCATGTTGATGCTAGCCAAGTCATACTCCATCAAAACATTAACTAAGCAAAAGAAATATATGGTGGAGTTGGTGAAAAATAAACAAAGATGGTGGATGCATGCACTATCAAGAAGATGAAGATATAAACACTTGGAGTTTTCAGTTCAAAAGAGGTTACACATTCTTCTAGTTTTAAAAAAATCCGTATCTAAATTCTCTCTAGTTTTCAATTCCGATTTTCAGAAATTTCAGTGAGTTTTTCTTGAGTGTTCTTGATAGTTTGAAGTTATTAAGTCATCCATTAAGTCATTACGTTGTAATTTTCGTTTTTTATGTATTTATCAAGTTTGAAGTATGGTTTGTAATAATTTGTAATTTTATGATTTTATGTTTGTAATAATTATTGTGTGTGATGAGTTGATTATTGGAGATTAGAAGCTTGGAAAAATCAAAGTCTTCAAAGGTATATTTCTTTTTATTCTTGTTAATTTCTGTAATTTTAATTTTATGTATTAGTCATGAATTATATGATAGTTATTGTTAAAATTTTGTTAGTTACAATAATTATGTGTGAATAGTTAAATATAAGGTTTTGGTTGTGAACGATTAAATGATAGTCTAATAATATTATTGGGATTTATTTGTTGTAAATATGATTTTTATAAACTGAAATGTCAAATTAGATGAGCTTCATGTATTATAAATATTAATCTGTTAAAGTTATTTAAAATCTGATCAATTTTAAATTTTCAGTAATATGTTGATATTTATTAATCTTGTAAACAGAAATAAGTTTATTGTATTTTATAAATTTCATATCTTAAAGGGAAATTAAAATAAATCCTGTTTTTTTTAAATTACCTAATATGATATTATTTATAAAATTAATAAACGGAATATTTGCATTTCAAGGTTAAAAAAAATGTTTAATGAGTTTTATAATGTCACGTTAATATTTACTGTAATAATATTTATTACTACCATAGAATTGACAACCTGTGGATTAAAATGTTATTATTGTTAAATATTGATATGATAATTAATTTACCAATTGGATGTCTTAATCGAAACAACTTTTGGAGATTTCATTTAACATTGTGCTTATTTTCTAAAATTTATTTATTTTTTTTTTAAAAAAAAACAAAACCAACGATTTGTCAAAACTGTTAAACACGACAAGGCTCCCAGTATTTCCCAGTACTAGCTAGTGTTTAATAAGATCATTTTTATGCATAGTAATTCTTAGGCACGCGGGGACACAACTTGGTTTACCGATAATATTGGTCAGTTTTCAAATTAGCGACAAGGCCCTTAATTTGTAATTTAGTTATTTGGCTATTAGAATTAAATTAGTTTTAGATAAGTTGAATTAGATAATTTAGAGCCGAATAATTAAAATATAGATTGGTCAGTTTTTTTGATTGCGACAAGGCCCCTAATATTATTGATAAATTATAGGTTGTGATGTGTTTTTACTAAGTATTTATTATGTGTGAAATGGTAATATTTTTAATTGGTTTAACTTACCGTATAAATTTCATAGCAATAAATAATCCCAAAATAATTGTTTAGATTATTATTTAATCAGTTTCCAACCAAAGCCTTATTCGTATTGATATTTGTTAAAACTTGTGATTGTTTGTTGAATTATTGCGTGGTTGATTTTTTATCATTTGATAAATTACTTTAGTTTATGTTGAAGTTCAAAATACCAAAAACAAACAAAATCATTTATTAAAATCAAAAGCAATATATTAAGATTACGATTAAAATTAATCCTTTCTCTGTGGGTACGATATCTGGTCTTCACCGACTATTATTACTTGTACGATCCTGTGCACTTGCAGGTCGTGTTAAACCGAACAGGTTTTAAAATCCCAAACAACAACCACCTGGTTTTGAAAGTAAAACTCATCCGAATTATTGTTATGTGCTAGATAAAGCAGTCTATGGTTTAAAACAAGCTCCAAGAGCTTGGTATGAAACCTTGACCAAATTTTTAAAAGAATCAAACTTCAAACAGGGATCAGTAGATCCAACACTTTTTAGAAAGAAAGTTGGATCTCACTTGATGTTAGTCCAAATTTATGTGGATGACATAATCTTTGGATCTACTGACCCCAATTTGTCAAAAGACTTTGAAAAACTGATGAAAAGCAAATTTCAAATGAGTATGATGGGAAAAATAAACTTCTTTCTTGGTTTACAAATCAAACAATCTAAGGAGGGGATATTCATCAATCAACAAAAATATACGAAGAGTTTGCTTGAACGATTCGGAATGACTAACTGCTCCAAAGCAAAAGTTCCTCTGTCTGCAGGTACAAGGTTAAATCCATCATTGGACAAACCAAAGACCGACATACAACAATACCGAAGCATGATTGGATCACTACTCTATCTTACAGACAGTCGTCCTGACATCATGTTTGCAGTCTGCAATTGTGCAAGATATCAGGCTGATCCAAGGGAACCTCACCTGGTTGCTGTTAAGACAATATTCCGATATCTTCATGGAACTACTGCTTATGGTCTATGGTATCCAGCAAACTCTGGTTTCTACATTCAAGCATACTCAGACTCTGATCTTGGTGGATGCTCTATTGATCGCAAGAGCACCTCACGGGGTTGTCAATTCTTAGATGGAAAACTGATCAGCTGGCAATCCAAGAAACAAACTTGTGTCTCTATCTCCACCGCAGAGGCTGAATATGTAGCAGCTGCAGCATGCACTTCGCAGATCATTTGGATTCAAAGTCAATTGAAAGACTATACCATTAATATGAGAAAAATTCCTTTGTTCTGTGACTCTCAAAGTGCAATTCGTATATGCCACAATCCAGTTCAACATTCCAAGACGAAGCATATAGCACTTCGCTATCACTTCATCAAAAGTCATGTTGAGGAGGGGAATATTGAGGTGCACTTTGTTCACACTACAGAACAATTGGCTGATATCTTCACAAAGGCTCTAAATGAAGAAGCATTCACAAGAATCGTTCGAGGACTTGGAATGATAGATGGATCAACTCTTCAATAAATTCCAGATTTGTTCACTCTTACTTTGTTCACAAAATTTATAAAAAGAATAATCTCCGCAGACCCCCGAAGTCAATTTTGACTTCGGAGCTCATCGGAGAAAAACAAGCAAAAACACTTGGAAATCAAAAATTACAAAAACACAAATCTCCGCCGACCCCCGAAGTCGATTTTGTCTTCGGAGCTCATCGGAGAAAAACACTTGGAACTGCACCGCAGCACTCCGAAGTAAAATATCACTTCGGAGGTCTGCGGAACAAACTTTTCTTAAGAATAAAATCTTCAAATTTGAAAACTATTTGAACAAATGTTGACTTCATCCTTTAAGGATAAATATTAAGATTTGTTTAAGTCAAAGGAAATTCAAAAACAAGAAAATTCATACCAAACAAAAGGAAAATTCTGATGCACAATGACAAAGTTTAACTTTTCTCTCATGAATTAACCAATTAAAGGACAAAACTTTGATTTTAGATTCTGAAAATCATACCATATTGCACTAAAAGGTATTTGGGAATCGACTTGAAACATCGGTAAGAAAACAGACTTCGAAGTGAGGTCAAGGCTATTTTACAAATTGAAGTCTTGTTTGATTTCAATAACCTTAACATATTGTCTATTTCTAACCACCCTTCGAAACTTGACTCGCTTCAACTTCAAACGGATCATGTAGCCTCAAAACTACACAGGATAATTCAAGTGCTCCAAAGTTTTCCTCAAAAATAGAACCAACATTGTTTGATAAGTAAATTTACATCTCTTTTCATTAAATGATACAAAATTGAACTATATGAAGTTTTTCACTTATAAGGATTGTTTAATACAAAAACAAAAGGCACCAAAGAAAGAAACCAAATGGTGATGTTCTATATCTTCGGATAAGGAAATTTATAACAGAAAACAAAAGCAAATATCAAAATAGAAAAAAAGAAAGAAAAACAGAAAACAATTGTAAAAAGAAACAAAGACAAACAAAAATCGAAAGATAACCAAAGGAATGCAAAAGAAAAATCAGCATTCAAAGGCTTATTCTTCTGTTTTAAATAACAATACAAGGAGCTCCTATAACATAGTCGAGTACTTTGTAGAAGAATATGAACATTTCAAGTAATCTGTCTTAAATGACAAAGTTGGAGTGGTGTATGAAGTTCAAAGGCTTGTCATCTGAGCTAAGTATCCAAACACTTCAACCGATGAAAAGGAATAAAATTTTCAAATGAACCATCAAAACAATCAAATTCAACTTCATAAACACTTCTGATGTTCAAATCACTAATGAAAACTTCTTTAAATTTCAAATGCAAAGGATGTTATCTTTATTATATTTGAAAATTTTGAAGCACATAAGCACAACTCAAAACATGTTTCCAAATGCGAAATCAAGTTAGTGATGGGGTGATTAGACTTATACACTCATGATCGATATTGAATCAAACAGACTTCCAAATGAAAAATGGACTTCCAACATGATTCGAATGATTCTGAACATTAACTCGTGAAATCATCTTTTCATAATATTCATGGAAGTTAAGGTTAAACGACATATTGCATCAGTCAAAAGTAAAATCAAAAACGAATAGAAAAACAAAGAGAAAAACACATGGACTTCGGTGCATTGATGAACACTTTGCAATCATTTGTCAATCACCGAAGTGACAGAATACTCTTCGGAGTCAATAGTAAAATCACCGAAGTGATGAACTCTATGCTCCGAAGCGTAACCTCAACGGTCATAATTTTTCATAACTGCGAAGTCAATTAAATGTTCAAATGATTTCCACATTTATGATAAACAACAGAGACAAACATTCCCTGAGTCTTAACTGTTTGCGTAGCTGTCAATAAAAATTAAATGAAAACCATTAATCATAATGACGTCTCAAAAAGGTAACGGTTCAAATTTTGAATCATTATAACTGACAGCCGTGTATTTCTCCTTTTTGCAGAGAAATTGGGACGAGCAGCTGCTGAGGTGTCCTGTTTCTACTGGACCACTTCAAACGTGCATTTAATGACCTAGGGACCACAAATACTATATAAACTTCTCACCCCTTCCATTACATTCTTTACGCGAACACAAAGCTCATCTCTCCCTACAAAATTACTCTCAAAGAAATTCACAAACTTCTCATTTTCTTCATCTTCTCCATCTGACCAACAATGGCCGCTGAAGGATCTTCTCAAACCACTGAAGCTATTTCAGTTCCTGTTCTTAAAAGCCAATCATCAAATCTAGTACTACGCACCAACCTTCAACTCTACCCTAAGCCCTTCGATGCTCTTGTTGAATGCCTGAAGAGATCGATTCTTGGCTATGCCCTAACCTGCACACCATCGATTCCAGCAGCACTTGTTCACAGGGCACATTACACCTCTAATGCCCTGTTCGACACGAACAATCATGTAAAAGCTGTGTTCTTCGAAACCATATATGCAAATGGAAAAACTAAGAAAGTGCAACTGACCAAGGAAAAATTTGCTGAGGCTCTTCATCTTCCCATCTACGATCCTAAGGAGATTGTGACTCCTTCTGCTGAGCAACTCGTCGATATGTTCAATGAAATGGGTTACTTTCCCCGACTCGAGAAGATCGGCCTGTTTAAAAAGAACCAACTGCCCGATCTGTGGAGATACTTCTTTAGTATCTTCCTCAGATGTCTGTCTGGAAGAACTTCAGGATTAGATTCTGCAAGTGTGGCGTTTCAGAGCCTGCTCTTCGGAATCTACTACGATGTCAAAGTTGATTACGCCTCTATTCTGTGGGCCGACTTCTGTTCACACATCAATCACAGTCTGAAGGGGACTGAAATTTCAAGTACGAGGTTCTGGGCAATTGTTGTTCATGCCCATTATCAAAAGGTTGGATATGTTGCAGATCCCCATCTCCCCGAAATGAGGTATACTCCAATCACTGTATCGCCATTGGATGATGAACACGCAGTCTACTGTGCGCAAATTCCTATTGCCATGCTCTCCAAGGTTCCCATGGAATGTATTGAAGTGAGCTCTTACCGCAACACCTTGGTGATTCCTTATCCCACACGTGATCTAAGCAAGGAGACATCTGTGAAAGAAATCCCTAAAGGAAAAGGGAATAGGAAAATGGCGGGTGGACCCAGTGGTCCTAAAAAGGATGAGAAGAAAAGAAAAACTTCGGTGAAAACCACACCGAAGAGGAAACAGCCGAAGAGGCAAAGAAAGATCATGGTTGTGGATGAGTCTTCGGACTCAGAAAGGACTCCATCCACAGTCCATGAAGAAGAACAAGAAGAAGAAATGCTTGATGATCAACCTTCTTCTCCTACATCACCACCTAGAACAACTAAACCACCTACACCACCACGAACAACTGTCCCTACTTCACCACCAAAAACAACCAGACCTGAAACACCTCCACATACAATTCCTCCTCCACCTCCACCAACAACTGCTCCTCCAACTTCTGAAGTACCCATCTCTGGTATTGATTTTTCATTACCTGAGTTTGAATTACCCATTTCACCACCAAGACAAAATCCCACTTCAGCAGCACTCTTCGAAGCTTTTCACATGGCTCCGTTGAATGTTGAAGGAGCATCAGAAGAAGACCTACCAGATGAAGGCTTTGTACTAATGAAACAGTACAAAGTCCTCAATTCCAAGCTTGACACGCTCATCCAAGCTCAAACAGGATTCGACCCCACAAAGCCGACCATTGGTGATATCTCCGATAGGATAGAGTCACTGGAATTCACTCTATCCAAAGGAATAAAGGAGTCTGTCAATAGTCTTGAGAAGAAGCTCTTGGATGAACAAAATAAGATCCAATCTTCCTTCGAAAAGAAGCTGGAATCAGCTGTTACCTCCATCAACAAGAAGGTTGATGCTTTCATTGAGAAAACCGATAAAGCTAACTCCGAAGTCATGAAAACCTTGCAAGGACTTCGGAGTGAAATCCAGCAAAGTACCAAGCTTGAAAAACAGCTTGATGAGGCCAGAGCAAAAATTGACGAGCTCACTGCTGCCCAAACCTCTTCGGATGTCAACAAATTTACAGAGGAATTACAACGAACAAATGCAGCTCTCACACAAGATTTGATTACAAAACTGAGAGTTGCACTTCAGCCTCTGATAAATTTCTCTGACAGATTGTCTAGGCCACAGGGCGTGCCTAGACAGATCCCTGCAGCCACTGCAGGTCCTACAACCTCAACTATCACAACCACTGGCATGGTTGCTAGTGGATCGGCTGGTGCTGGAAGTTCAACAGACCGATCACTAGAAAACATCATTGCTCCACACATGGAAGAGATATACAAGGCCAGAAGAGCAGACTACGAATTGATGATCAAAATAAATGAATTTGCTCGAAATGATGGTGAATGGACTGTTGAAGCAATCAAGCTGTTTGGATTTCAAAATCCAAATGTACTTAATAGACTCCCTCTTCGGAGTTTTGCAATTGTTGACTCCGAAGACATCCAGCTTGATATTCCATTCAATCCGAAGACTTTTGCTTTCCTTCAATTCGTTACTTCGGTGCCAGAGGATCAGAAAGCAAGTTTTTGGACGAATAAAATAAACTTTCATGCCAAATACATTCAAAGGCAAAACTATGTTTGGAGTCTAAACAAGATCAAGAAAATCATTTCAATAAAAGAAGCTGAAAATTATTTGGGCTTCAGAAATTATGATTTTCTTGTGCTTAGGGGGGCAGACGAAGTTGAATCCAGGTTTTCAATAGCAGACTTTCCCATCATGAATCCTATGGACTTCATCCAGATTCTTGATCTTCTGCGAACCGGCGGTCCTGCTCATGCTGAAATGTCTGCCTTTGCTATCAAAAATCACCTTTTGGGCTTCCTCAACAATTATCTTCACCGTTTTGCAAAGCATGACCTGGAGCTATGTTCCTACTACAGACATCCCTTGAATACTCCTCCTGTTGTAGTTCGGAACATTGCTAGATTCAAAAATGGAGAGATCTTAGACGAACCTTATGGCGTAGTTTTCAAAGGACTTCGAAATGAAACCGAAGTCATAATCAAGTTCTTTGATATTGACTACATAGGCCTCCATCCCTCCTCCTTCATTTCAGGAATGATTTCTCACGTGAACGCCTGCCATGCAAATTCAACTAAGAAGAAGAAGAAGTTCATTGACCATATGAACTGGTATCTTGCTGTGAGAAAGACTCTGAAGCGAGCTTACAAAAGAAACTTTCAAGTATAGACTTCGGATACACTTCACACAAAGGGGGGGATTGTTGAGAAATTTTGTGATGAAGTGTTGACATATCCGAAGTCCAACCCATGAAGAAAACCCCGAAGTGAACCCCGAAGTGAATAAACAGGAGAAGACACCGAAGTCTAAAGACTCCGAAGTGCAATGCATAGAGGATCCGAAGACTTGACAGTCTGTCATTTTGTCTTTTGTGTGCACGCGTATAGTACAATACGTGTTGCATGAATCTTGTATCCTATTGGCTAGTACACTGATAGGATATTCTCTGTAATAGGTGTACTATTTGTATCTCTGATTTAGTATAAATATCAGTGATACCATACCGTGTCGAGTGTGAGAGATTACGAGATTAACTTACGAGAATCGTATATCTTCAACATAGAAAACCCAATTGTAAAACCAAGTTCTAATCAAATCATTCGGCACATGTTATTCATATCTCATTGTTCAATTAACTTAGTTGCATTATCATTGTGTGATTGATTGTGTAATTGATTCAATATCTATATCTGCTCATCTATTCTCATATTTCAACACCCAACATTTTTGAAGGGAAGTTCAATACTGTGGTTGAACAGGTGGAGGAAAGGCACAGGCTCCTCAAGGAGTAGACTGAGAAAAGAATTGATGCTCTTGTTGAGAGAATGGAGTTATTAAACTCCAAAGTGATGAAGGCCCTGAATGACCTTCGTGCCGAAACAAAATCCTTCGATTCTCAATATCAGACTGGCTTTGCAAAACATTTATCTGATGCTCGCAATAGAATTGAAGAACTGACTGCGGAACAGTCAAAATCCGCAGTGGCTGTGTTTGCAGATGAACTTCGAAAGACAAACTCAGCACTCACTTTGGATGTGGTGGAAAAGCTGGAGCTCACTCTTCAGCCAATGATCAACGTTGCCATCAAGATGGAACGTGCTCAAACTGCCAAATCGAGACCCTTATTGATTGCTCAGGATGAGCCTACGGTTCAACCCTCACAAGGGGGAGAATCCGAAGCATCAGGGTCTCGTACCACTGAACCAGCAACAACTTATCAACCAATTGCCTTAGGCAGACCAGCCTTCATACAACCAATCCTATCCAATGCTGGTCCTACCTTTGGTACCACCACAACAACTGAAGCAAGCGGCTCAGGTACGAAGGCTGAAGTTAAAGAATTAAGGATTGCTCCTCAAATGGAGCAAGTCCACAAAGAAAAAGAGAATGAATACAACAAAATGCTTGTGATCAATAACATTGCCCCATGACAACCAGACTTGGACTTCGGAGTTGATAACAAAGATTGGCTTTACAGACTTCAGAGTATTCAACAGGCTTCCTCTCCGAAGTTATGACACAAAAGTCTCTGTTAATCGACAACTGGATTTACCCTACAATCCAAAGACATTTGCCTTTCTTTAGTTTGAAAGGAATGTTCCGAAGGATCAACTCATGACGTACAAGAAAAGAAAGATTGCCTTCCATACAAAGTTCATTCAGGCTCCGAACTATGTATGGAGTGACAAGAGAATTGTTAAAATCATTTCAATCAAGAATTGAGAGTTGTACAAAGGATTTCAGAATATCGAATTCTTTGTACTTCGGGGCACAAAAGAAGAAGGATCAAGATTTAGTGTTGCTGATTTCCCAATCATGAATCCAACCGATTTCATAACACTTCTTCATCTTTTGAAATTCTCTGCTGGAAATGAGGCTGAATCAATGGTCTTCACATATGCAAAGAATCATATATCTTCCTTCTTCTGTAACTATCTTCACAGATTTGCCAAGTTTGACATTGAAGTGGCAGATCTCTTCGGACAGTCCCTTGCACCTCCACCCACTACCATTGAAAATTTTGATCATCTAAAGGCCGGGCAGATTGTGAATAAGCCCTGGGGTGTGGTGTTTAAAGGACTATCCAGCGACAACGAAACTCTTATTACAAAATTATTTGAAAGCGACTACAAGGGTCTTTACCCTTCGGAATCTATCAAACAAGTTTTGGCCTTGGTGAATAATTGTTTTGTAAATAGTTGGCAAGAGAAGAAGAAGGTCAGGGAACACCTCAATTGGTGGCTATCAGTGAGGTATGCCTTGAGACAAGCCTTCAAAGACAACTACCCACGTTAGGCTTCGGATGCACTTCATACAAAGGGGGAGATTGTTGAGTTAAGTTTGTGATGAAGTGCCACCCTATCCGAAGACCTGAAGTTTTGATAGAAGACCCCGAAGTCTGAAGACTCCGAAGGGTTTATCCTGGAGGATCCGAAGACTTAACAACTGTACCAACCTTTTTTGGCAGCACACATGTTAGCAGACTATGTGTTGCATGAATCTTCATCCCTATTGGCTAGTACACTGATAGGATATTCCCTAAATGTATTTGTAATATCGTATCTCTAATTTTGTATATATATTAGAGATACACTACCGTGTCGAGAGTGACTATGATCCACCATCATTTGTAAAACCCTAAATCGTAATATCAAAGCATTCGACAATCTTTATCCAATCCTTATTGTGTTCTTGGGTGTTCTTATTACTGGTGTATGTTTTCATTACTTGCATAGAATCAATTCGTCTTTATAATTGTTATTATATACTACTTGATCGATTTCAACAACCAACACTGTGAAAGTAAGTGCTTCCATCTAGATTAACTGTAACACCCGCTTTGTTTAAGGCATCCTAATTTTTTTTCTTTTTAATGCATCCTATTTAGACAAAAATATGTTTTACTTAGAAGATTATCATCTAGAGATCCAAGAAGAATATAGGTCTGTTTAAGGCTCTAATTTCTTTGATATCAATGAGCATAATTTTTCCGTGGAATTCAACATACTGGAACATCTTTTAACCCACCCTCAAATTCCACGCCATCAATTTAAGGTAGCCTATGTGAAGTTTGCTCCAATTGACATAATAAATTCCATAATGCATGGAAAATTCTTTTTGACACTGATCCCACTTGAATTTGATCCACTCAAATTCTTTAAATATTATGAACAAATGTTTTGAGACCAACTTTACGCATTTTCAATTGCATTTAAATAGTTTCAAATATCACCTTGAAGAATAAATAGTGAAGAAAGACTAAACGAATTTAAAGAGAGCTAAAGCAGTAACAAACCTACATTGGATCCGTGTTGATTTCACCTAATTGCAATAGTTCATCCATATCGTTTCAATCAGATCGTCGAAGGGAATGGGGGGGGGGGGTAGTGAAAAACCCTACACCTTCGTCGATTCCACCTAATTGGGATTATACGAAAATTAGGCGAGGCTTGCTTGACATAAGGCTTAAATGAAAACTGACGACTTGGTAGTGGATTGGTTTAAATTAAAAGTAAGTTGAAAAGATAACGACTTAATTGGGAAAATTTAACAACCTAGTGACTTAATTGGAAAAACAACCTAATGTTCAAAATATAATTTTTTTTTGAAAAGTTAATATCTGTATTAGAATTTACCCTAAAAATTAAGCCAAGTCAACAATACTAATTGTTAGACTAAAAAGAGTGATGCTTCTGAAATGGAAATCATCCTACGTAAATTTATTGAGCCTTGCCTCCTTCATGTGGTAGGGATGATGGTAATGAGAAGAAAGATTGAGCATAGGGATAACAACATAAACATGCCACTAAACCCGCGTTTAAGCATTGCCTCCTTCACAGGATTGTGTTACCGGACAACATTAAGTACCACATAAAATGCCACCGAGATACTTCTTATCACTCCACATAGCCTTTGTATTGGCAATAACCAAAAATCTCAAATAAAAAAGGTTTGGATAAAAGAACTTTCTAAAAAGACACGATGAAGCTTAGGGA